>NIPM01002278.1:0-10382 GCA_002738285.1 Holacanthella duospinosa | reverse complement strand
CTAGATATTAATTTGCATATTTATTATTAATTAAAATTCGCTTACCTTTTTGCGTAAAACGGCGTAATATTAATTTCGATTTTGACAAATAAAAAGGATAGAATATCTCTAAAACTTGCTATCATTTCATTTTCTGATCTTTTCTTTAAATTATTTGTCTTAATAGAATTCATTAAGAAAATTAATTATTGAAGACTTTTTAACACCTCTTCTTCTTTTAATCTCATATTTGAGGATGCTCCAAAGGTTCTCTATATTATTTTTAGTAAAACCTTTATCCTTTTTAAACTCCAATAAAGTATTTACTATAATATGGGAACACTTATTTGACACAACAGCGGATGGGTATGAGGCGTGTCCGTCGGTTATAATAATCGAATTTTCATATATGTATTCTTTGAATATCTCTGTAAATGTATTCGAACTCTTATCAGGAAGTGGCAACATTATAAATCTGCCTGTAAAGGCTTCAATCAAACCAATAACCCAAGTTATTCCAGGATATTCATCGTCCATATTTGATGGACATCCTGGCAACTCCCCATGATAAATAGCAGTCTCGTCAACTTGAACATGTATACCAGGTCCCCCCCCCCACTTTTTTAACTTTATTATTATCAACTAGATATTTCAACTTCTCTTATAATATCCTTTTCATACTGCAGCTGTAAAGTTTTATAAATCGCTAAAAAATACTTATTAAGTAGTATACGCGGACTTGAAGTAATAAATTTTGATAATATGTTTGACTTTTTTCTAAATATATCGCACCTATAAAACTATCTATTGATATAATGCTTTGAAGTTTTTATTATTTTGCTAGTTTTGTCTGAATTACAACATTTGATTGACATTTGAAGTAGACCACTATCAAAAAAGTAAATTGATGCTTCATCTGTGTTGTAAAATGTCTTGCTTTGTTCGATTTTTGGTTATGTATTTTCATTATACTTCATTACGTATATTATTAATTAAAATTGAAATTCCTAATTTGCTCGTGTAAAAGGACTGGGCTAGTCCTTTTTTACGAGCATGAACCCTCAACTTTACTTTTATCTGTCGACATTCCTCTCAGGAACATTCATCTTTATTATTGTGAGTAAAATGGATCAAATCTGAGTACATACGTTTCCGATGATCATTTTTATTAATAATCAACAGAATTAGGGACTGAGACCTTTTAAAATGAAAATAGTGACGTTATTAATGGTTCTAAACCTTATATTGAGCGCCAAAAGTAGGAATAAAGATGAATTAGGCCCAGAGAAAGAAACAATGAATAAAATCATTTTAGATGAAGAAAGAACAAAAAGAACTACATATGTTTATAAGAAGACTTATATTGATTAAAAATCATTTTAAATCTCTAAATTTGCAAACTACTTTATTATTTTATCTAATTCATTCTATTCACACAACCTTCTATTTTTTATAAGATAAACGTAATTTTACGAAAATTTACGATAGGTATTGCTCTACTCACTGTTTGGTGAGCGAAATTGTGAAGAAACGGATTGATATGTTAAAAAGGAAGAGGTTAATTTATAACACTGTTATTAAAGCGGAATTCAAATTGATTACCATGATAAAGAAAGATTGGAGACCCAAATTCACCAATTATTTTAATAATATCACGGGGATTTTCTCGGATTTATCCTTGAAGATTATTTTATTGCAATATATTGATGATTCTTTGTTTTGTCAATAAAAACTTTGCTTTTTCGTAGATCATGAAAATTTTAATGATCTTTTTCCTATCACTTTTACAAGCCTACCTCTGAACAATACAGACTTGAAAGTCATCCAGATGAACTCAATTGTATTAATCCCATATGATAACAAAACTTATGATGGTTCAAAGACTTATTATTATACAGAGTATAACCAAAGTATCGAACAGAAAATATAGCTCTTTATTTTCGTTCAGAGTAGTCCCCAATAATTGGTTGATTAAAATTTTGGTTGAATTAAGAAGAGAATCAAAAAGGGAATAAAGTGCCATATCTAATATTTCTCAGAAAGAATATAAAAGAAATTATAATCAAAATAAGTAAACAAATTGATAAACATATTATGAATATTAATATATTGGATTCTTATAATGAATATTTTAACTATCTTATTTTTTCAAAGTCTGCTAAGGCTTCAAAAGCTACTTTGAATACATTATTGCTCCAGCGTGTTCAGAAAAACAACGTTGAAATAGCGAGAAGTAATAAGAAAGTGGAAGAACTCAAATATATTATTGAACAATACATCTCTAGAATAAAAAGTTTGGATTATAGATCGACTCAATTGAATAGATTATTGACTAATTACATAAAATGATATTATTTTTAGTAAATTTCTAAAATAACCCCAAATTTTCAAAATCGGAATTTATCGATTCAAAGTTTTGATCTTAATTGATTAACCCTTTCATGAACTTTATCTCCAATAAACAAATCCTCATCAAAATCTTTAGAGCCAGGAACAACAGCATATTGGTCCAAATCACGGACACCAGACTCACGCAAAATGATTTCATCAATACAAAAATTACCACTACTCAAATAAAACCTGAAAAGAAATATACGTAAATTGATGTGAATTCTTGGTCAAAATAAGATAAGCAGCATCAGCCATTATCTCTACTTTTCTATAAATAAACATATTTATATGAATTAATAATACCTTAATCTCTTCGATTCACCATATCCATCTAAATATTATTCATTGTTTTCGGAAAATACCCAACATTTGTAAAGCTGCAGTTTGGATAACGGTGTATGGCCAAAGTGCATTTACAGCTATACCAAAATCTTTAAATTCAACTGACATTCCTATAGAAATAATTAAAATATTGAGACCTAAGACACATAATGACATACTGAATCTATGTAAAAACATTAAAATCTTGAATGTATACTTTGCAATACTATATGCTGTATGATGTTCAAAAAATTTCGGATCCAGGTCTAAAGGAGGCGAAATATTTAATATATGTCCCTTTTTGCTTTTCTTTAAATGAGGTAACGTATGCTACAAAATACATTTGATTATAAAATTTACTTTCGAAACCAACCAAGTACCTCTAGCATTAATAGTATTCATTAAGTCATATCTTGATGAAGGTGTATCTTCTGTATTGGCAATAAAAATTGCTGAGGCTATAAAAATAATAATTAGAAAGAACTAAGAGACCATTATTAATGACGATATCAATTCCACCAAATTTCTCTATCGTTTTTTTCACAGCCTCAATAATTTGATCTTCTTTTCTAATATCACAAATTATAGGTAATGCATTCCCACCTAAATTCTCTATTTCTTTAGCTGCTGTATAAATAGTTCCTGGTAACTGAAGATTGGATAAAAGATTTTTGTATACTTTGGGATGAGGTTCTGCGGTTTTAGCTACAACGGCTATATTAGCACCATCTTTAGCTACTCTTTTAGCTATAGCTAATCCGATTCCTCTAAAGATTGATCAGAAACAGAAAAACCTGGAAGCACCACTAATGAACAAAGTTTTACCCTTCAGTGACATTTTACAAGAAATTGAAATTGAAATGAAAATTTATTATTTTTTAGTTAACAATACAAGTATTAATATTAATGAAAGCGAGTTAGCACAAGCAACCACTGTTTTGATAGAAAGCAGCCAATGAATTGCTTCAAACGGTGTATACGAAATGCAAAAGATAAAGCCAAACAAATTCTGCATCAACAAGGATAGCCCCGATAAGGCACCAGATTGTAGGAATTTCGCAAACAAATAGGCCGAGATATAAGCAATGATTAAAGTCGAGAAGACTCCAACGAAGAATTGACAGATGAGGAAGGTCCAGATAGGAAATTGCTTATTCATAAAATAATCATCTAAGATGGTCATAATAATAACAATTAAAACACTCACAATAGATAAAATAAATCTTTCACGGTTTTTATCATCTTTCTTACTAATCAAGTCCAAAATCATATCCGCAAAAACAGAAGCTAGAATACAACCGATGCCAATAGGTAAATAAGTCCATCCGATAGAGATGGGTGATAATTTATAATTCTTGGATAAACTGTCGGCTTGAGTAGCGAAGATGATATTAGCAGGAGTAGCAGCCAACGAAATGACTATAATCGCAAGACAAATAGTCAAGCTTCTCAACAACGACAACGAATCGATGAAACAAAACGAAATATCAATCAAATCTTTGATAATAGGTTTATTGATTATGCCATCTTTATTGTTAAGTTTTTCCACCTTAGATTCAGGGAAGATCATTAAGATAATGCCGAACATAATAGTACTAACAATTGCGCAAAGCCAAAGACAAGATCGCCAACCTAAAGTGAACGACAGATAACCTCCAATGATGGGTCCGAGGCAGGAGCCTAAGGTAGGTGAAATGAAATAAATGCCTAAAGAAGAATCTAATTCGTTCACATTGAATAAATTAATAATATAACCAGTACCGATGACGGTAGGTCCACTAATGCCCATTATCTGCATCACCATGACAATCCATAAAAACGCATTATTGTTTTGTAAAAAGCCAAATAAGATAAAGGAAAGGACCGATAAGATTAATGATATTAACATTGTTTTTTTACGTCCATACTTATCTGCTAGAGGCCCCCAGAAAAGTGGAAATACTCCACCCAAAATTAAATAAATCGATTGAATACTATTAATAATTCCATTATTAATATTGATGTCTTCCTCTAGTTGAACTACACCGGGTAGATAGATAGCCGTAGACATAAAAGTAAACATAGATGCAAGTGATATGATGATTAAATAAAGATAGCGTCGGATTTGGGTAGTTGGTATTGATTGTAAAGGATGTAACATATTTAACTGCTTTATATCATCTCTCGTTATACTTAGCCTTCGTGGTTGATTCATTTTTAGTTCTAAAACAGATGTCTTTTAATTTTCCATATTTATATGACCTATTTAAGGGGTAGCTCATCTTGTTTAAATTTCTGTCGCAATTCAATTTGCATACAAATTGAATCAATTCTAAAACTTTTTTGGAGGTGCCAATTTTTGTTGAATATTGGACTATGAAAAATAGATTGATTGAATGCTATTATTTTGAGTGGATCAACCCCTTATACTTTTTTATTTGTTGATCTCATTTTTTAACCGCCTTATCTAACAGGATAAATTGTCCTAAATCATTAAAGTTTTTTCTATAAGGGTTAAGATGCTTGTATTTAATCAGATTGCAAGAATTAGGTGATAAAATTTTCTATCCAATTATTCTGATGGCCAAATGATGTATGTTCTTTGTTGGGTTATAAACTCTTGAAACCTTTGTACTAAGATAAAAATATTGTTTTTAGTAAATGAACTCTTTAAAGCTAAATAGCGCTAAAAACGTAACTACTTATTTAGTATGTAGATAAATGTCCTTATTTCGAATCCCTAATGTTTCCAGGGCATAAACTTTGCTTATAAACATTTACAATAAGTCCAGAATATCTGAAATAATTCGATTCAAAATGGATGTATAAAACAATCGTCGTTTCTTTGTACAAAAATAATTGTCCGCTCCTTAACTTTAATAGTATGATTGTTGATCACCATTATACGGGGAATGTTGATTTATAGATCTATGAATTATAGAAATCTTGAATACAAACTTTGAATAAATACATTTTGGTGAATACTATTAACAATTCAATTGATATAACCAAAAACAAGGCATTATTCTAGGTAAAGACAGGTTATATAGTTTATATTAAATGATATAAAGATTACAAAATTATTCCCTTAAAAATCCATGAAATGGATTCGATAAGGATCTTCATCGCCTTCATTAACGATTCCAGTTTCATCATATTCTTCGAAATTACTAGCATCGCCAGGGTGTGTGATAATAGGAACTATTGGGCCCTATAAAAAGATAAGGAAGCCTCAACATACTCTAACTCTACCACTTAACAACTCCACCCAATTTAGATCTTTAAACCATTTATGATTTTTAATATCCTGAGCACCATTCTAAAAATCATTTTTGTAGGAGTGGTTACTTTCAAATTACCTAATCTTTTGCTCCTATCCCCGATCAACAATTGTTTGATCAAATCTTTCGCATGGGATTCGATACAACTAGGAAAATAAACTTTACCAGCAAGTATTTTTTCATATATGCCAAAAGGAGTATCATCAAAGAAAGGTGGATAGCTATAAAAGATGATGGAAGGAGATTTACCCAGCAAGCATTTCGAATATTAATATACCTAAAGCCCACCAATCTACTGCCTTACCATGACCTTTTGATTGTATTATTTCAGGAGCTAAATAGTCCGGTGTGCCACATAATGTCCAAGTCCTTCAAAAATCAAATTCATGAAAGAGTATATACCTATCCTGAACCAATTTTGCAAAGCCAAAATCAGTAATTTTAATATTCCCCAACTGATCTAAAAGCAAATTTTCTGGTTTTAAATCCCTATAGATGATATCTTTCTCATGCAAATATTCCAATGCTAATACTATTTGAGCTGTATAATATCGTCCCGTGAAAGATGGAAACTTCCCTGCTTTGCGTAAATGAGAAAACAGTTCGCCACCAGGGATATATTCTAATAACATAAACAAATTCGTAGCATCTTGAAACGTACAAATCCTAGAATCACTCAAATGGAAAAGGGAGAGTACAAGTTGACAATGAATGGATGATATATTTTAGATAAGATATTCTTTTCTGAATTAATATGTTCAATTTGTTTCAACTTAACTATTTCACTTTTAGCTAATATTTTCATAGCGAAATACTCTAGCCTTAATGGTTGTTTAGTATTACTACCATCCGTAGGTGAATCTACATCTTTATCTTCAACTAATGAATCATATTTCTTAGTGAGATACACTCGGCCAAACGTACCAGTGCCTACGAAATTTAGTAAAAGATAAATTTCGAAGGGAGATAGCTTTACCTAATGTTCGTATTAGTTCAAATTGGTCTAATGTACAATTCTTAAAGCGACTTTTTGACGTTTTATCCTCGCTTATTAGCGCATTCACATTCATGAGTCAAAGCAAGAAATTTAGTTCGATTTCAAATCGTTTCTAAACGGTTTTATGAATGGTTTCATTTATGAATTTCATGAACTAAATCCAGGAATGTACATGTTGGTGTAGCCAGTTTGTTAATTCTGATCTACGAATTTTTATTGTATCTTTGTAGTAAAATATTCGAAGTGTACAATTTACTTTCAAATCCTGCAGACGTAGATCATATTTGCATTTATTCAAATATGATGAAATATAGACTTTATGATTTAAAGTGAATAGAATAGACTTGCAATCCAAAAAAGACTTGTTAAAAATGGCTCATTTCTAATATTTTTTCCTAACCTCGTCATTTGATCAAAAATTGATTTTACTAAATGTCATTGAAAGGAAAGACATTATTCATAACTGGTGCTTCTAGGTATTCCAAAAATCAAAATATATAGAGGTATCGGACTAGCCATCGGAAAACGGGCTGCAAGAGATGGTGCTAATGTTGTAATCGTTGCTAAGACTGCAAAACCTCATCCAAAAGTATATTCGAGTTTAATTCACTATTGTTAGTTACCTGGTACTATTTATACTGCTGCTAAAGAAATTGAAGATTTAGGTGGTAAAGCGTTACCTTTACTTTGTGATATTCGATTTGAAGACCAAATTATCCAAGCTATTAATAAAACAGTAGAGAAATTTGGTGGGATTGATATTGTCATAAACAACGGTTTATTTCTTAACCATTTTAATTGTTTTTTGTAGCTTCAGCTATATTCTTAGCTGATACTATTAATACGTCAAGTTCCAAATTTGATTTAATGAATAATATTAATACTAGAGGTACTTGGTTAGTTTCAAAAGTATATATTTCTTATCGAAATGATTTAATTTATATGTAGCACGCATTACCTCATCTGAAGAAGAGCCAAAATCCTCACATATTGAATCTTTCACCACCTTTATTATTAGAAGCGAAATATTTCAAACAAAATACAGCATACACCATAGCCAAGTAAATATATGACAGTTTATGATTTTAGGTTTGGTATGTCACTTTGTGTTTTAGGTATGGCAGCTGAATTTGAAGATGATGGAATTGCTGTTAATGCTCTTTGGCCTTATACTATAATACAAACAGCTGCTATTGTAATGCTTCGTATAAAACTATTTTATATTATATTTTAGATGGTGATAATCAATCAAAAAAATTAAGGTATCATATTTTAAGATTAAAGTTTTAAGGAAGCCAGAAATTATAGCTGATGCTGCTCATTGCATACTAACTAAAAATTCAAGAAAGTTTACGTATATATTTTCAGATTAAATATTTAGTGGAAGATTTTGTATTGATGAAATTGTTTTACGTGAGTCTGGTTATAAAGATTTGGATAAGTATGCAGTCGTTCCTGGTACAAAAGATTTTGCTGATGATGGTTTTATTTCTGATGAAGTACATAGGAAAATCAAGCAAATGAGGTCCAAGCTTTAGATCGACTATTATTTTTGGATAGATTAAATTTTATTTTATATGAAAAGATTTCTACTTTCAAAATAAAAGGAATTATGTAGTTTTAAATAATCAAAATCTGCATACAATGAATGAGAAATGAAAAGCTAATTTGGATTTATTCTTTAAGCCAAGCATTAAAAGAATTTATCAATAATCTTCATGATAGAATTATAAGAGCCAATGGAGGCGCACAAGATTCCGATAGTAAAGATCATCGCAAACAAAAAATATTGCCAGATAGGTCTTCCTTTGGCACCGAACAACTTTAAATGACAAACGATTGGAATGATAAAGACAACAGGAGAAACCACTAAAGCGCCGATTAATTCTAAAACAGGACCAAAAGTAGGAAGAGCGTAAGAGATTAGAGTTAATAGTAATATGACCAAAAATCGGAACCCTACTCTATAAATGAATTCTTTCTTGACACCAAGATTTTGAACAGTAATGTTGAATGATTTCTCAAAGTCTAGACAAACTGTGCACAAGTAAATAGGGGAAGCAAAAAGCACATGCAAGGTAATGAGAACAATAGAGACTTTGTTGGTATACATTATTGCAGGACTCGTATTTAATCTAGAATCATTAATCGCATCCGTAATTTTTTTGCCACCAAGATCTCCACCAAAAGCAGCAAATCCAGCACAAGCCATGATCAAATAGAATATTGTCATAATTACCATGGATAATAACAGCATTTTACTCCATTTCGATTTATCTTTCATAATACCTTCCACATGTGGGAACACTACTGATCCTCCATAAGCAAATGCAAAAGTAGCCATGGAAGATCCTAAAGCTAATATTTTCGAAGGCCATGGATTATCTCCTTTAACACCGTTTTCCTTTAATGAAATACCACACAAAACGGTTGAAACAATAATAGTAAAGAACGTAGTAACGACACCAAATATACTCATTATCGTGACTTCTTTTAACGTTTTGACGAAGCAGAACAACAAAGAAATCACTACACCAGCACCAAGTATATACCATCTTGTCATTGCTTTATATTCATCTCTACTCGCTTCAGTAAGATTATGGATCACAGTAGCGAAATTACCACCAGTTAAAATGATATAAATCAACACGGAACTGAAACAAGTACCATACGCCAAGATTTGAGTTAACAGTTTAAACCATTTACCAAAGGATGCATTCGCCACTTCTGGATAACCATCTAATCTATTCCCTTTATTATGATATAAGCATTTGATTATCAACTGTCCATTGTATTGCGCTACTCCTGCCATGACTATAAGTAATATTATCGAGCACCATCCACCTTGTTCCGTCGCAGAACTTAAGCCTAAAACACCGGCACCTGCAGTTGCACATACTATGTGTAGAAAGGCTGAAAAATTAGATCCAGTACTATGGGAATCTTCTAATTGGATGTCCACTTCTTTCCAACTCTCTTTCGTTTTTTCTAAACTCATTTTATTGAAAATTTTCTTCCTGGGGCTATTTATATGATTTTTTTTTCGTTGATCTAAATTTATTTGCCTAGAAAAAGTAATAAACAAACCGGGCTTCAAAGAATAATTTAATGTTTTTATAATATGGCACAATATTTTTGAAACATAATTCTATTCTAATTGGTCGAGGAATTTTAGTTTCTTGAATGCATAAAATAGTAAGAATGAAAATAAATTTATGTATTTATCAACTTTACTATCCATAAAATATCTCTTAGCTATATTTTTTGCTATTTTAGTTGCTTCCTCAACCTATTTTCACTATGATGCACTAATATGAAAGAATTATAACCGAGGCTTCAAAAATTTTGTGCCATATGGCAAAAAATTTTTGAAACATAATTATATTCTAATTGGTCGAGGAATTTTAGTTTCTTGAATGAATAAAATAGTAAGA
>NIPM01002277.1:0-10387 GCA_002738285.1 Holacanthella duospinosa | reverse complement strand
AAAGTTGGCTAGAAATGGCGATTTTAAAAGGAATGAATTGAGGGCTTATCGTGGTGTTCAAAGACTGCCTGAGTGCTGGAAAAGTGTCATTGACAATGAGGGGAACTACACTTAATTATACTAAAATTTTGTCAATTTCTATAAAATNAAAGTGTCATTGACAATGAGGGGAACTACACTTAATTATACTAAAATTTTGTCAATTTCTATAAAATATTTTTTGAGATATATTAGGTTATCCGGTTCAAAATGCGAACTATGTTTCAGCCTGTTTCTCGATCCATATATGGCTAAATTGAACGCCACAAATAGTTATTTATTTATATAAATATGTAATTAATATATGCTGAATATAGTTTTAATAAGGTTTAAAAGGAATCTAATACAGTTAAAAAACTCAATTGGTGATAATGATCAGAAGATTTTTTCAAATTAAGTGTTTCACTCAATAGATCTGCAAGAGAAGCTCATGACTTATTATCAAGTGCGTTGGGAAAGTTAGCCCACACATATCTAACTGTAGCTCGTTGGGTTCAGAGCTTTAAGTTTGGGCGTATTGACCTTAAGGAAGGTCGTGGTGGTGCTCACAATATTCACTCAAAAATAAAGGAAAGAGTTGATGAAATTAAACAATATTTGGATGAACGTAGAGATTGGAGTGTGAGACAACTTGCACTCGGAACTGAAATACCAAAAACAACTGTTCACACAATATTAAAAGAAGAATTTGGTTTAAATAAAATTTTGGGAAAATATATTCCACATAATCTCACAAAAGAACAAAAGGAATATAGAGTAGTAGCATGTTAAAGTAATCTACATCGTTACAAGTATAATAAAAGGTTATTGAATAGAACACTGGCTATTGATGAAACTTGGATATCAATGTATACACCACCATATAGAGACAAGGCCAAATTTTGGTTAAAATCTGGTGAGCCACTTCCAATTATACCACAACATCAAATGAAGGAAAGAAAAAGAATACTAATTATGACTATGTATATCAATGGGATTGCATTCTGGGAGCTATGTGAAGAAAAAACCACTGTAAATTCTGAGGTCTATAAAAATTTTCTGGAGCGAAATATTCCAATTTTGATGCTAAAAAATAATGTTAATAATCCAATGATTGTTCATGATAATGCCAGACCCCATGTTGCTAGGATTTTTACATATTATTTAGATCAAAACAATATTGATACATGGATTCAAACCCGATATTCTCTAGATGTTCAACCATGTGACTTCAACTGTTTTGGTCCTTTAAAAAGAGGACTTAAAGGAGTTCGATATAATAACTGGTCAGAGTTTATTAATGCCATTTATTCCATTATTAGCGAAGGTTTACAAAATAACCTATTTAAAGGTGTAAAAATGCTACCTGATCTCTGGGAGCAGATTATTAAAAGCAATGGTGAGTATGTTTAAACACATTAAAATTTTATTAAAATCGGACAATTGGATTTTGAAATATTAATAAAATTGGAGTTCGCATTTTGAACGGGACAACCTAATAACAAAAAGTTTTTACCTCCACATTTTCTTAGACACTCTAATAGTAACTAATTTAATAAACGCTAATTTAAAGCAAAAAATTTTTGTTCAATTTATTTTACCAACAAACTGGTTGAAACTTTATTTGGGGTCTGTTTTAATTCCCGAAAAAAGTCTCTTCCGAAAATAAATTGCCGTATTTATTTCGTGGATAAATCTCAATCAACAAAGCAGAAAATTTTCGACCATGGCTCATTTATGTTTTTGGAAGCAAATCGTTTGAAATCAGCCATATATCATTAAACTATCTGAAGAATTGAAATGATAGTTTTTCAAAAATTATTCAATAGTTTATGGTCGTAAAATAAGCATTCATCTCACTTGATTAACATAAAATTATAATCGATTGGACGGGGTTTAAATAGAATCTGATGTCCGAGATCATTTCTCAAGATATTTAAATTCTACAATAATATTGAATTCTATAAAAATGTAAAAAAGATAATGTTTTAATCTTGAGTATTAAAAAGCAGAATCGGAAGACTAAATCAAAATAAAAACCGAAAAATGGAAGAAACCTCTTCGACTACCGATTCACGATAACTTAAACTACTACAAAGTTAACAGGATGGGCGACCTATCTTGCTGCGAACTTTGTGACAATTTCCTCTTTTTATTTTTGTCGAAGCCACGAGGAAGTAATTCATCATCAACGTCATAAACTATCGGAGTCCTTCGATCCAAAATGAAGCGAGATTTATCTTCTTGGACCCTTTTATTTGGGTTAGATCGGGAAGCATCCATGTCGACATCAATAATTTCATCTTCAGCCGATCTTTGTCTCTTCTTAATGGAGATGGATTTACTACTATCCGATTGCACCTTTTTGTTAGGACTAATATTTTTCGACTCTATAGGATTCGAATTAACAAATTTTCGATATCTAGTTTGCGAGATGCCAATATCCTGCCAAGATAGCTGCAGGTATAAATCTTCAATAAACTTTCTCTGTTTTCTAAACTCAACATCCAATTTCAAGACATCTTTCAACGCTGATAAATGCTCATAATCTCCAAACTTGCTTTTCTTCTTTAGCTGATTGAAATGAGAATTAAAATCCAAAATTCGATATCTTAAAGCATCATAGACATTGTAAAATGATGATCTGACCAAGTAATATCTTCTAGAGCCTTTCGATACATCATTATTTGGATCCTGTGGGTCTTCAATCGTTAACAAATTATTGGTATTATGTTGAAAATGGTGATGTCCTTTATCAAAATACAATCCCCCATGCAAAACAGAAATACCAACATCTTGGTATTGAAATTCAACGCCATAAAGCTGAAGAAATTCTAACCATAGGGTACCTAGTGAAGCTTCTTCAACTATTGATTTTGTCTGCAATTTTGGATGTAACTGTAAGAAGCTTACTGTCATCAATAATATACCATATGAACCAAGACCTCCGAGAAATACTTCATTTAAATTCCTCTCATTCAACAAGAATTTTGTCATCATAACTAAACCTCTTAATGATGGATGTTCGCTAAGATATTGCTTAGTTAAATCTGCGCTTTCTAATCCAGATGCTAAGTTAAAAGAAATATCGACATTAAATCCCGTTTTAAATTCTTCAAATTTGATGATCGGTACCTTAAAATTAACCAAGTCTATATTACTTTAGCACTTTTAACCACTGAGATTTTTCTCGTCATTCCTCTTCTTTTCAGGTGTGCTGCTAGACGGTATAAAGTTCTATTCATTCCATCGATATCAACAGTAGGATCGAATAAAACCATATCAATATCACTAATAAAAAATCAATATAGGATGAAGATACCTTGATGGTAAATATATGTTGGTGTCCCAGCTTCCGAATATACTTAATTTGGATTGAGGATATTTTTCCAAAATTACTTCATAAATCATTCCGATCACGTACTCTCGGAAGAACTTCTCTGCTTTAGTAGGGTTGATGTATTCTATAAAGGATGAAAACTCTCTATTAAATCTAAATAAAAGATCAACACAAATTTAGTAATACAATTCAGCGGCATTAGGACAATCTATAGCTAAATTTGAGACTATCCAAGGTGTTTTGCTTTGGATTAGTGGTTCTGATTTTTTACGTTTAACTATACCTGCCAAGGATATAAAATCTTCTTCTTGCTTTTCTAAATGTTGAAAATAGTATATTACCTTTTTCCATCAAAATTTGAAAATTAAATTCTGCAAGTTGGCTGAATGCAAAATTTAAGCAAATAGAATTTGTAACTAAATTAAATAAACAATATCTAGATCAACGGATCTAATATGTCTCGTATAACATTAATATTACGTTACATTTTACCTTTTTAATGGTCATAATTTTTTACTCAAATTTATCTCGAAATTTTCAAATAATTTTTATCGATAAAAACTATACCTATTTAAAAGGATTTAACCTTACTAATTTTAACTATCCAGAAACATTATAGGCAAATATTTTTATTGTTATATATATTTTCTGTAAAAATTGGATGACTCTAACGATTTCTGCCGCTGCATATACAGATGAACACACTGTAAAGAAACGACTCCATAGACACTCATTCATCATGTTTATGTATTCAATAGTATGGGAGCTAAAATATAGAATTATATAGTTGATTATGAACTCTGCGGTGGCTTTGAGTCATACAAAAGCATATACTAACTTTCAAACATGAACTTTCATACAAAAACTAAAACTAAATTTATAAATTCAGCATAAAGTTATAAAAAATAACATTTTAAGCCTTTTTTCTATACAGTTCTACGAACTTCAATACAGCTTGTGGGCACGATTTCTTCTTGATCCCTATGAAAATCTTATTAGGGCTATTTTGAGTCTTATTACAATTATCAGCAATGCTATTGATAGTTTGAGGATCTAAATAGCTACTCATTTCATCAAGTCATAAAGTCATAAACCTCAAAAAATCATGATTCTTTTCACCACATAATTGCATCTTTTCATAACAGAAAAAAATCCTGATTTTGTGGTGTTAAGACTCTTATGAGTGGAATTTAGGAATATATTCGTAGGTAAAGTCCGACTTACTTTTTCACATAGAATTTCTTCAGACCTATTTTCACCATAAAATTCATAAACTTCATCTTGTACACTGTTATCAAGGCCGTTTGGTTCTGAACTAGTAAATACATATTTTAACGTCAAAAATATGATTGTTATTTTCATTTTGATCCTTCTATTTAGGGCTGACTCTTTATTTTCGTTTCAGCCGCTTATAGACAAACTTGTAAGAGAAACTTACATCGATTAATTATGGACACAAATGTAGTAGTAACCTTGATAGTCTTCTTATAAATATGGATATTTTTGTACATTTCAAAAGGGAAAATTCAAAAAATAATATGGCACTTTATTTTCGTTCAGAGTAGTTCCTATTTTATTAAATAATTGGTTGAACAATATTGATTAAAAAGTTGGTTGAATTAAGCAAAAAGGGAATAAAGAGCCATATTTAAAATCATTAGATATAATTAAAAATAAAAAAGGATGTTTTTATAAAAACATAATCATTCTTCTTTTCTATATATTTCTACGATTTTCAATACCTTATATCTACAAGTTTTTCTCGTGACCCCTTTGACGTATTTATTGAACAAACCTTGCGACATCAAGCAATTGTCAGCAATATTGTTGATAGTTCGAGGATCCAAATAAGAATCCATTTCTTTAAGACATAAAGTCATAAATCTCAAGAAATCGGGATTATCAGCATTACAGTAACGCATTTTAGTATAACAGAAATAGAAACCGGAATTGGATGTGTTCAGTTTGTTACGATATGCGGATAAGAATTGATTTGTTGGTAAACTTTGACTATCTACTTCACATTTTGTTAATTTAGACTGATTCATGCCCTTGAATTCCAGAGTATCATTTTGCTTTTCTTGCAACGCCTGAGGAGAATCCAAGTTGAGCATGGTTGAGCTGATTAAGGCAGTTTGAAGGGTTAATATCATCGCTATTCTCATCTTTTTTACTTCTTGGTGGGTTTTGTGGCTAGCATTTTATGTCTTTTTTTCGTTTCAGCCTCTTACATGTGTTTCTAGATCTCACAGATAGCGAGTCATAAACGCAAGGGTCTATTTTCATAAAATGAGAGTAAAAGCAATAAGATTTCAAATCAAATGAGAAATATTTTTCACAGAAAATAGAGAACTTAGGGTTTTTTTTAAAAAAGTGTTTAATAAAAAAGAAATCAAACTTCTCAATTTTCTAGCTTTTCTAACATAGGCAGATTTAGACTTAGCGTCATAAGTGACAGTAACTGTGCTGGTACTTATAGATGCGCTTGAAGTTTTACTACTATAAGCAGGAGCAGAGCTTGTGCTTACCGAAGAAGAGCTGGAGCTTTCTGATGATGAAGATTTGTTACTATAAGTAGAAGCAGAGCTGGTGCTGACCGAAGAAGAGCTGGAGCTATCTGATGATGAAGGTTTACTACCCTATCCAACGGACCATGATTTTGTATCATAATCATGTCTTTCATATACTAATTCGGCTCTACTTACAATGACTCCAGCTAATAAGGTTATGAATTTCATTTTCTTTGTTGGATTTTAATTGTCTTTAATTTTATAGACCAATTTGTTTCATGGCTAAGTCAAGTTTGTGGCGATAGAAACATTGGTTATGTTTTTTCAATAAATCCTGTTTATCGATGTTACTCTTTATTTAATATTCTAATTTTATCCGAGGTTTTATCGACTATTTGGCACAATATTTTTGAAACATAATTCTATTTTTGTCACAAAATTTAAAATGAAAAACGTTAAAATTTCTAATATATGCGGAAATGAAATGGCCGAATTTCAAATCGAGCATTAAATATTGAAAAATGTCAATTTTTAATCCAAAAACATTAAAGTATGGAATTCCAAATATAAATATTGATTTTCATGCATTCTATAATTATTAAGAGAGTTTTAACTATGATGCAAATATGATTTATGGTAGGGGAAAATGGGGATAATTTGACAGTTTTTCAATAAATTGGAGTTTAAGCAATCAATAAAAAACAAAGTACTAAAATAATATTATTAATTAAAACATCAAGGTTTCGTCTAATTTTTTGGAAAAATCAACAAAAAATGATTTAAATAAATTCGATATAATTCTATTTAAACCAAGCCATTCACTTTTCCAATCATCTCTAACTTATGGAGATAATTGGAAATATGCATTTATAATCATTTCATTCATATTTAAAAAATACATTTATATTAAAATCCAAATAAAACAAAAAAATGATGTTATTTTAAATTTTTAGATTTTTTTGATTTTGCTCTTTTCTTTGAGGTCATTTTCTTTTCATCACACAATTTTTTTCTTAGTTCAGATCTTTTGGACTTTTCTACTGCTGCATTTCGGAAAGGAGAATCAGTAAGAATTTCGCTTTTCTTCTTTCTATTATTTGGTTTGGTTGATATAATAGATTTAGGCATTGGGTGTACTTGTTCTGGGTCAAATATATGACCATGTTTATCAGCTTTATCTAGACCATCACTATTTTCTTCAACGCAAATGACTGTTGAAGGGATGTAATCGTTTTCTCCAAATATAATATCATTAAATGGCCAAATACCTGTACAATTAAAACCGACTTGTATATTTTTTGATGTTGTAGCAATCGGTAAGCTTGTATTTACTATAGATGGTATTTGATAAATAGGCATCGGAATACCAGGATGGCTTCTCATCCAGTTGTCGCAAGCGCGATTTGTATTGTACTTAAATGACCTAAATACACTTCTATCAAGGGGTTGTAATTTGTGCGTGCAGTGAGGTGGGAATGATAGCATAACGATTCCATTATCTATAAAAAAATCAATAGCATTGAGGGAGATATCTGATTCATGGTTATCAAGCAATAAAGGACTGGATTAGCTTTAGTACACCTTACATGGGATACAAAATGTTCTAAATATAAGCAAAACTCATTTTCTTGCATCCAACCGCTTCCATTGCCTGTACCTACACTTCCAACTGGTGCATCACTTATAAAATTTGGTTGATACCTTTTTCTAGGGAAAATAAACATGGATGGGATCAAAGTACCAACTGCATTAACAGCAACCGCAACTGTAACCCAAGTTCCACGCTCGCCGGATGTTACACCACCCACTGTTTTTGAACCTTTTTGTGCGATAACCCTGTTAGGTTTTTGCACAGTTGTAACTCCTGTCTCATCCATATTAAATATTGACTGAGCATTGAATTTGTACTTATCTAATAATGATTTTAAATTTTTGAAAAACAAGGACACATTCTCTTCATTGAAACTTATAACTCTTGCTAAACTTGTGGATTGAGGACAGCGTAATGTTAGTTGATCATGTCTCTTCATAAACCCATATAAACAATCTATACCGGCCATTTCATTCGTATACCATTTATCTAGATGGGGTTTTTCGTACTTAATTGATATGCTAATTTACGACATTCTTTTCCAAAAAATCCATAGTAAAATTGAGATGATTTGATTAGATATTCTTGAAGTATTAGTTCTTCTTGATCAGAAAAGATTCTTTTTGATGAATTATATCAACATGTAAAATAGTCATTTTTAAATTGAGTAATCTTTTTTCTAAGTGTAGACTCGCTAATTTCGTAGAAATTTGCTGTTTCTTTGATATATTTACCTCTATGGACGCATGCTTTGATAGCTTTATCCCATAGTTTTTTGGTTCAAGTCCTCTGTTTGTTTTTCTTTTATACACTCTTGGCATTTATTTCAAATATTTATATACGAAATATAAATTATTTTGTTTGATAGATATTATTGTAAAATTTATTAATTATATCTGTTTTTACAAATGTTTTAAGTGTAAAATGTCTAATTAAGAGTATGGTGGCAAAACAAACCGATAATATGTGGCGTCTAATCTTGATATTGAAAAATTTATCAATTGAATTTAATTTTAATTTCAATAATAACTAAAGCGTTTAAATTCAAAGTTTGTATCAAGGTTCTAATTATTTCCAATTATCCCCGTTTATTTTTTGCTAGTTATCCCCACAAAGTTAAATTTTGTTTCAAGAAGAATAATTAAAAGAAAATTTGATGTTATACTTTTTGGACGACATATATATTTTTTATATATTTAAAGCTAAACCTTTATCACCAACACTTTTTCAAAATACTCAATATACTGGTTTCTATTTAGCTTATTCTATGTTACAAACTATACTGAAACAACACCGTTTTACTAAAAATCTTTAATAATTATCCAATTAATTCTGTTTTTTGATATCATGTACCTAATAGCAAGATCAAACTTGTTATACATTTTTGTGTTTTCGCGTTTTTTTATCTTTGGTTAAACCTAAAAACGCCGATTATCCACTCGTCCGAATATTTCCAGTCTCCCCTAAGTTTAGAACTAAAAGTGAGAAAATATACAAATTTGACTCAATAAAACAGACAATAAACACTCGAGATGAAAAAAAATATAGAAATAAACCTTTAGGTGTGAAGATTATTTTACAATTCATATTACTTGTTTTTATATTTTTAGAATAGTTTTATGTGACAAAACTATCGATTACTACTTTGTATAAAAGTTGTATTTTGGCCTCTTAAAAGAAGTCATTATATTGCGATAAGTGAAAGAGTAGGGGGGGAAAATAATTAAATAATATAAATATTTTATTTTCAATTTATTTTACATACATTTCATAATGTCTGATTTGGATTTTGGCAATTTCATTTCCACATATATCATATATAATTTTTAATTTAAGTAATATACATTTTTATAAATGAAAACAGGTTTAAAGACAGTATATGTAGTAAGATTAACATCAAGATGGAGGACGTACTCGATCCCTAAGTCATAAATAAGTGCACCTAATTAATCTACGTTTTTACAACTATCCGACTCTGGCCTTCAAAATTTCAAGTATATTAGTATTAAAAAACCCTTAATTCGAGTTTTAAAGCAGGTTTTGGGTGTGTAAGATGTCGTTCTTTCGTCTTCGACCTTTTCAATTTTAGGATAAAACTGATGGTATTATTCATCTATTTTTTTCAATTTACTATAAGAACAACATCCTCCGATAAACAAGAAAGACATAACTTTTTTAAGTCCTTTAAAGTTCATCTTGTCTATAACTTTAGCCTTCTTTCTCTCTCGTATATATCAAACCAAACGTTATTCCATTTCTGCACTTTAAACTCATTTTCGAACGCTAATTTAATGATCATAAACATTATGAATTTCTGTAATAATCAATTATTTTAAATACCTGGCTAAGACGCCCAAACATGCAATCTACATCACTTTTTACATGGTTTTCACCAAAGAAATTGATAGAGATGTCTATCCCAAATCTATCTGACAACATTTTTCCACTATAAACGAATTCATTCGATCTAAAGTGGGATCGCAATCAGTAAAAGCATTCACATGTTTAAAGCCCGAAATTTTCAATCTTACAATAATATCCAGAGCATCGGACGAAAAAAGACTGTCATGCGACAAAATTTCTCTCAAAAAATTCAAATAATGTCTTGTCACCGAGCCTTCCGATTTGAAAATCAAACACGCACCAAGGCAGGAAACTTGACGTTTTTCATAAAGTCTTGACCAACTTGATTATCGCTATATGAGAGTTTAAAATTCTCTTTGTAGTCCAATACTATTAGAGTATCCAAGAAAATGTGGAGGTGAAATTTTTCTCCACACCTCGTTTAAAGTGTAACAGATTGACACCAAAAGTGATTATATATAACAGGGATACAATTTATTTATAAATAATAGACACAGTTTTATTTTTTTTTCAAAATGAATTTTAAAGAAGAATTGATTGAATCATTTAGTGCTCAAGATCAGC
>NIPM01002276.1:0-10389 GCA_002738285.1 Holacanthella duospinosa | reverse complement strand
TAGAGTTAAATATTTAATAATTATACGCTGATCTTGAGCACTAAATGATTCAATCAATTCTTCTTTAAAATTCTTTTTGAAAAAAAACTGTGTGTATTATTTATAAATAGTATCCCTATTATATATAATCAATTTTGGTTCAATTCATTACATTTTAAACCAGATGTGGAGAAAAATTTCACCGCCACATTTTCTTGGACACCTTAATATTTTCATGTTACTTTTTGGTCTTTTTCAACAATATGTAATTTTGTCAAACCATTTGCACACACCCCCAGCTACTATAATAGAAAGTGATTTTTTTGGGCAAGGTGTTATTGGAACCTGGCTCTTTTCGCTTGTATTACATGGATTATTCCTTTTGTTTAATTGGGTATAAGTTGAACATGAGATTCATCAGTAATAAGATATTATCAAATAATTCTATTGCTCTTGGGCCTTTAGTTTAAAACCCTAAATTTTCAACAATTTGACCAAACTTAATTCTATCATCGATATTTTTTGACTTAAAAGGGGTTTATTTTATCTTGAATAAGCATATTTCCCAAAATTTGTTGATTTTCTATATCTTTTCACTGTTCTCCCACTTATAGTTTTGTTACATTTTTGATAGCTTAAACTAGAATTCAACTTGGCAGAGCATTTTGTATCAGAAACACCATGTTTTTCTTTCATATTACGCTTTATAAATTTTTTAGTGTTTGCGCAAAGTTTTCTAGTCCACAAGACCCTTTTTTCCTTATCGTTTTGCATTTTTTCGAGAGCATTTTAGATGACGTGATATTTCTTTAGGGGACATTTCAGCTTCTAATAAACATTTTATTATTATTCTATTTTGATATTCAATATATTACGCCGTTTTACGCAAAAAGGTAAGCAAATTTTAATTAATAATAAATATGCAAATTAATATCTAGTGCCAAGATTTATATATAATATTTTCTATAAATTAAGCTTTATTTTTAAAGCATATTTGTTTAAATTACTATAATGGATAACTTACAAAAATTCAATAACCGATAAAGAACAACGTGTATTTATCAAATTTGGAGTAATTCTAGGCCACAGTTCGGGAATAATACACAAAGAATTGGTTAAAACGATAGAAGAAAAGGCCTATAAATATAATACAGTGAAAAATATGGTTTCTAAGTTTAATAAGGGCCAAAATTACGTTGAAGACATTAGAAGAGGCGATACAAGTAATCATTTAATAAAAGAAAATACAATTGAGAAAATTAAAGAATATCTTGCTCAAAGTAGAGCCTGGTCGTGCCTCGAACTTTCCATGTTAGTAAATTTTAGTAAAGCTACTGTTTATCGGTATTTAACAAAAGACTTACAAATGNGGTATTTAACAGAAGATTTACAAATGAAGAAATTATTGAGCAAATGGGTTCCTCATTTTCTCACACAGGAACAAAGAGAACATAGAGTATTAGCATGTAGATATAATTTGGAGCAATTATCAAAACAAAAAACCCTAATAAACAGAACATTGGCTATAGATGAAACTTGGCTTACTTTATATATGCAACCTCAGCGTGACCAGTCTCGATTTTGGAGAACTAAGGACAAAAGCCCACCACAAATTGTAGCACAATCAAACTATCAGAAAAAAAGAATGCTTATACTAGCAATAGATTATAATGGTGTTACATATTGGAAGCTTTGTGTACCTAAAGAGACGGTAACTTCAGAAGTCTATATAGACTTTATTAATGAAGTTTTACTAAAATGGCTACCTGATAAGAAATTCAAGTATCCTATGGTTTTACAGGATAATGCAAGACCTCATAAATCAAAGCTTGTAATGTATTTTATTAGTGCTAACAAAATCCGTACTTGGTATCATCCTCCATATAGTCCAGATATAAGTCCACCTGATTTTAATTGTTTTGGAAAATTAAAGAGGAAGTTAAGAGAAAATGATTATGACAACTGGGAAGAGTTGTAATTACAACTAGAGAGTATTATTCAGGAACTTAATATAAAGGGTCATATGAATGGTATTCAGCAGCTAGCTGAAAGGTGGAGCGATGTATAAAAGTAGAATGTTCATATATATAAACTACAAAGTTTCATCTTTTTATATCTCATAATAAATTTTTTCTTTTACCTCTTTGCGTAAAACGGCGTAATATATACATTTATTTTCCATTTTTAAAAGTTATTTATTTTTAAAAAATAAAATTGACTAAATAAATAAATTTTTTATTACCACCCATCGCAAAAATTAGAGTGTCCAAATCTACTTGCGCCACCCTGTATATACATCACTCTGGTTTTTACTATACACCGTCCTGCTTCTGAGGTTTCCGAATCAGAAGTTAGATGAAATTACAAAAGAACACCACTATATATTGTATTTTTGTATGATTTGAAGCATTTAGAACACTTCTACAATTCGGGAACCCCACATGTAAGGTGATGTATATAATTTCCCTTGATTTTTCAACATTAAAAATTTCAAGAGAGAAAAATCAATTTTTGATAAAATGATGCTCAAATTTAAGCAGTAAAGTTATAGTGACAAAAACGATTATAATATAAATTAATTTAATTGCAATTAAGTTTAGGCTGAACTTTTGGTATTTTTTATTCTTTAGGCTTTGGTTTGATTAGATCAAATTTGTTGCCCAAGATCAACCTCAATTTGCGCAATTCATAAAAATAAGGCTCTTCTTGGATATTTTTAAATTCTTCATAATATGAGAATTTGTTCATCATGTTCATAAATTTGTTGCAACAGCTGGTAGGATTCCGATCGATTCCCTTATTAGATAAAAAGGCTGATACTTCGACCCAATACTTGGTTTTGCAACCGATCCCTCCATTGGCAACTTCTTGCATTCCAGAGAGTAGATGGTTGATTTGTTGCATGTTCCAATAAACTACACTTATTTTTGGTTCTCCTTTTTGTTTTTTCTTTCGATTCTGTTTTTTTTTGGTTTCTTGCGTAACTATCTCCCCTAAATCATGTTCTGTCGTAGCTTCTACCTCATTTTCAATCAATCTATTAAGCATTGGATTTCTAAAAATATTATAAATAATTTATGCATTGAACTAATATTCTCTTCGATGATATTTGTTGGAGTAATTATTTCATCTAGCATTGGATCATCTACAATTTCCATCTCATTTTCAATTATAGTATTGGGAATAGCATTTCTAATAATATAAATACTATATAGTACATTGGACTGATATCCTTCTTAGCTTTTTTTGATTGACGGATTCTTTTTGCTGGAATTTTTTCTTTGACAATTTCGATTTCATTTTGAATAGTAGGATTAGGAGAGAAATTACTAATAAATATTAACAAATATATAAATACTTGGATGTGTTCTTATAGTCAAGCTTCTTCAATATAAGAATCTTCTCTTTTCTCAAGTAAAATTCTCTTTCTCTTAAATTATTAATTTCGCTTCTAAGAAAACGAATTTCAGAATCCCCATCTTGTTTACTAAAACTAAGATTCGTTTTTGTGGTATTGAGTGATTGTATAGTCTTTTTAATTTCTTCTTTCGTTTGCTCAATGTCGTATTCAAGTTCTTCAATGGATTTCATTTGAAATTTTTGATTGAAAATTAAATAATGAAAAATCAAAAGACGAGATCAATATAAGAAGCGAAATTCATATTTCAATATAATGGTTTGTCAATTTAAAAAAGTGTAATTATTTAGTTTAATTAACATGAATATATTAGGCACTCCCTGGCTCGATTCAATAAGTAAATTTTGGTTTTCACGGCTTAAATATTAAGATAATACTAAAAGGCTGGGATTTATGCTATTTTTGTTTCGATTACGGATCTGGTTTGTTATCTGACCGAAAAATGATACATAATTGGTTATTATTATGTGCAAATTTAATGTTGAACAAAAGATTATGTGATAAATAAAACTTTTTAAAAAAATATTCAAAAGAAATCAAGGTTTATTTATTTTTGGCTCTTAATAAGGTGACTAAATTGGATCTGGTTTGTTATTAGGGCGTTCTGAGCAAAGAGGCGCTCGAAAAAATTAAATAAAAAATTTACTATAAAAGATATAAAGTTAAAAATTAGTATGTTTATAGATACGAACCTTCTGCATCTATTACACTTCTCCATCTTTCGGGTGACTTCTGGATACCATTCATAAACCTTTTAGAATTAAGCTCGAGAATTGCAGTTACTAGCTGAATTTCTAGTTCATTCCAATCATCATAAATGTTTTCCTCTAACTTTCTCTTTAATTGCCCAAAACAATTGAAATCAGGTGGGCTAATATGAGGGCTATAGGGAGGATGATCCCAAACACGAATATTTTTATCAATAAAATACTGATTTATAGATTTGATTTATGTGCCCTAGCATTATCATGTAATATTATAGGCACCTTTAATTTCTTATCAGGTAACTATTCGTGTAATAATTTGATTAAGAAGTTTTTATAAACTTCTGCAATTACAGTCTCTTTAGAAGCACAGAGCTTCCAATAAGCAACACCTTTAAAATCCATTGCTACTATTATCATTCTCTTTCTTTCATATTTAGATTGAAGTACAAATTCAGGTGGGTCTTCATTCTTATTTCTCCAAGATCGAATCTGTCACGTTGGGATTGCATGTATAAAGACACCCAAGTTTCATATATTGCCAAAGTTCGATTAATTAAGTTATTTTGTCTCGATAAGAGTTGCATATTGTTTTTACATGCTAACACTCTATGTTCTCTTTGTTCATCCGTAAGAAAATGAGGCACATATTTACTTAATAATTTTATCATTTGTAAATCTTCTGTTAAATATCGAAATACTGTTGTTTTACTATAATTCACCCGCATGGAAAGTTCGAAGCAAGACCATGTTCTAGTTTGGGCCAACAGTTCTTTAATTTTATCTATTACATTTTCATTTTTCGAGACATCACTTGTATCGCCTCCTTTGTTATATTCGACCACATTGTAGCCTCTCTTAAGCTTAGTAACTAAATTCTTGACTGTATTTAGTTTATAGTCACTATTTCCAATTGATTCAACCAATTCTTTATGAATTACCCCAGAACTGTGTCCCAGGATTACGCCAAATTTGATAAAAATCCTCTGTTCTTTATCTGAAATTGAATCTTTTAATTTTTGCAAGTTATTCATGATAATATTCAAAACATAATTATTTATAAATAAAGCATGTAGTCTATATAAATTAATTTAAAAGTCTTGATATTATTAGTATATTATTAAAGGAATGATTAAACAAAATTCGAGTGCCTCTTTGCGCGTTCCGCCCTAATATCTGACCGGTTGAGGTCAAATAACAAAAACTAGATCCTCAATTACCTTATATGATCATGAATGCTGAACCTGTATTTGAGGAATATTTAATTCTTGAAATCAATACCTAGAAAAAGTATAAGATAACTAGAAAAGTATCTCCTTATTTATATTTTATTTAGAAAATTTAAAGGTTGAAGTTTTAAATTCGAAACTAATTCCTATAGTTTTTGTTAAATTAAATTAATTTAATAGATTGTAGACATCGTCTTTATATGGAATTAATATTCTTATTTATTATACAGAACTATATTTAAAAGAATATAAAGTAAATTCTATTATGAAACCCCTTCTATTCATTTTGATTTAAAGAATTTAGATCAATTCAATATTGGAATCTTGTAAAGATAGTTTATACAAAAACCAATATCTAGTTCTCTATCCGTATTCCGTAGTAAGTGCTAAATCCATATCTACTCGAGATGGCTATAAAGTTGGCTTTGAAATATCTTCTCACGGGAATAACTGATATATCCCCGTAGTAGTGGAATAAAACCTCATTAGAGGAACCCACAAAAATGATCCTACTTGTAGGGGTCGGCAATGACTCAGTTGACTCAAGTCGACTGATAGTCGTTTATAATATTAAAAGTCGACTTCAAAGCCATTTATACAAAACAAGTCGACTTAGTCATTTAATAAATTGTTTAAAATCCTGTGTATACAAAGTCTGCAGAAATTTTCTTATAAAGTGTCAATATGGGACAAAATTTTTGAAAGAAACCAATCATTTTGGTTGAAGAATTCAGTATAATTCTCGAAAGAACATTATTATTTTGGTTGAAAAATTTCAATAATTACATAAAAACCTGCTTTGGTTGATAAATAAATATAACTTATACTTATTTATCAACCAAATAATACATATATTTTTTATTTCAACCAAAATATTAAGATTTCTTCAAAAATTTTGTGCCATATGGAAGGAACTTTTTGAAGAAAACATGATTTTTTGGTTGAAATAGTTGGAAATTAAATATTTAAATATGATTTGGTTGAAATGTATATAGAAATTTTTCATTTTTATCAACCAAAGTAGCTTTTTATATAATTATAAAAACTTTTCAACCATAATGATATATTTTCTTCAAGAATTTACTCATTTTATCAACCAAATACATTATAATTCCTTCAAAAATTTTCTTCCATATATCCTGAGTATAGTCAAATGAAATATATTTTAGTAAATATAAGCACTTTTTCGAATACAAATATCATAGAAAACAAAATGAGATTATTTTAAAATAAATAAGAAATTTTAATCTAATCAAATAATCATTCATCCGAAAATTCAATTTCTTCCATTAATTTAGTTATAGTAATATCTTCTTTAGTCATAATATCTAAATCAACTTCTAAATCATTAAAGTTGGTTCTATTGTCTTCAGAATTTGCGATACCAAGATTCTTAAATAATTTCATCCAATTTTTACAGCAAATTTCAGCTTTGAAAGCTTCATCTGATAAGTTATAGCGATTTTGGAAGATTGACTCGGCTTAAAAATTGGCCCTTTCTGATGGAACTGAGGATTCTGGAATAGATAAGTAATCAACTGCAATTAAATATAAAGTAGGATAACTTGCTTTCTTGGATATCCACCACTTTAGAATGTCCACACCAGGACCTAATTGTAGTTCCATCAAAAAGAGCTCGATTTCATTCACTTCTTCAATATTAGAATGAATATTAATAGGATTATTGAATTCCATCCAAATTTGATTATATTCTGAATCATTTTTAAGGGGGTTTAGATTTGCATCAGATGCTTGAGAGTATACTTCTTGCTTCATTAATTCAAAAACTAGATCTTTTTTTAAAGAGAGTAATAAAGACTGTGGCTTTTTGATTCTACAATCCAAGAATTGAGCAATTATAAATGGGTAAGCTTCCAACGTACTTTCATATTCGATATCTTTTGCTAACATTTTCGAACTTGCTTCAGATAATATTTCAGATTCCGATTCTACATATCTGTTGCAGTGAGAAATCATTGCATTTTTTGAGACTATAGTTGAAGAAATAGAAACGTACGATGAACTTCCCATTAGGGTACTTATTCTTGCTGGAGGTTCCAAAAAATCACATACTTACTTTATAGAGTCCCACTCTATTTCCGTTAACTTTAAATTAACATGATTTGCCAATAATCGATTTGAAAGAATCATTTGGAACACTTCTCGGTACTTAAGACAACTTTTGAAAAATTCGTGGGTTGAGTTCCATCTAGTTTCTGAGTCTAACGAAGTTGTTTCCATTTCCTTTGCTATTAATACATCTTGTTTACATAAATTTCATAAAAGTTGTCTACGAGCCTTGCTGAATCGAATTAGTTCAACCAAGTTCCTTAGTTTTTCTATATGCTTGTGAATAATATTATAAGTTCTTTTAATTCCTAACTGGTAGGTGTGACTAATATATTTTATATGGTAGGTTTTGATCATTAGCTCTTTCTCAATAAAATATTTTGTAGCCAATATAGCATCGCTTATGTTATCGCTCACAAGACAAAGAATCTTACCATTTAGTCCAAATGCATCACATATGTTTAATAAGTACTCTCCGCATCTTATTCCAGCTCCTTTTCCACTGGTCACCCTAAAAAAGTCGAGAATGACCTCCATGAGCATCTCCTTATTGGTATCTATCCAATGCAATGTGACCGATACAAAGCCTTTCATAGAATTATTACTACATCCATCAAATGTTGTAGAAAAGTATGAATTCGATTCCTTGATTAAATTTACTAATAAGTTCTTTAATGAAATATATTTCTTTAAGATACCTCGTTTAACAATTCTAGGAGATTTTGACTTGTATCCAGGTACCATCTCCATAAATTCACTAAACACATCCGACTTTACCATAGAATGAGGTTTACCAGATTGGATAACATAATTTACTACTTTTCTATCAATAAATTTTTCTTTATCTGAGCTAAAAAAATGTAATTTAGATTATGTATTCCCAGATTCCTCTTTTTCTTCATGCTTATTTATGTAATGAGATTTCAAAAGTGTTGTCGAAGTTCCTATTGAATACTCTGTTGAACAATGCTTACAACGTCTTTTGTCGTCCTTAACTAAAGTATATTCTTTATGTATTTCCGAATAACGTGTCCTTTTCCTTTTCTTAATTGATGCTGAACTGGCTAAATTTACTATTAAACTTGATTGGGATGCATCGATACTGGTTTAAACACCTTGATTTATAGACATACCTTCTGTTAAATCTTGTACTATAATATTTTTGCTTTCGTTTTCCATTTCGTAGCTCATGGTGGGAGACATCGATTTTTATACTTTATTTTTCGTGTCGCTAATTTTGAATTGAAAAATGCGCATCAATTTAACTATCGAAATGCGAATCATTTCCACTTTCAAATCACGCTTTTTTGCAGAACCGAGATTATTTACAAATTTTAAATACGCCGGGAGGAGGAATTCTCGATTATTTATTTAAAGAAAATTTGAAAAAATAAAATCATTGATGTGTTTAAGAGACTTAGTCGACTAGTGAGCTATTTAAAATTTATAAAGTTAGTAAGTCAGTTATTTAAGAAATTTCAAGTTCACTTACTATTTAATTCAACTTACTCGACTAGCATCGTACGCTAATGAGTCGTTGCCGACTCCTACCTACTTGGGTGGTTAGTCCCTGCGATCGCAAGTTTGAAGCTTAAAGGTGGTAAATGAAGTATTGGAGTCTCTGAGAAGGATTAGTGGCTCATTGTAATGCTAAGGAGACCAGTAAATACACAATCAAAGCAACGACAGAAAGGCTATAGGAAATGGAGCACTTAGATATTGGGACTGTATCAAGAAGATGCAATCTAAAGGCAAGGATCTGTCGCGTGTTTAAATAAATTAAATTACAAGTTTATACAAAAATTATTATTTCTATTTTAAAATGGACCAACTTGTTTGTGTTTATTATCGAGTAAGTATTTAGACGGGTTTGTACGATTATACGCAGAGATATAACACAATTAGTTGCAATTCCAATTAATTGCAGAATTGCAACTTTTCATTGATCAAAAATCTCAACCACTTTTATAGCTTAATTATAAAAATCTTAATATGACTATCAAGTGAAGATGTATGCCTAGAAAATTACACTATAGTGGAAAAGGATGCTGAAGAGGGGAAAAACAAATATCAATGCAATAGTTGTGGAAAGAAAATAATCAATTAGTTAGGGACAGGATACTCTAATTTATGGAAACACCTTCGAAATGTTCACAAAATTGAACTAAAGGATATAAGTAAGCAAGTAACTATTCCCAAATTAATCAACTCGAAAATCATGAATTTAATTAACTGGATCCAATGGATTGTATTTTCAAATCTTTCACTCACTTTTGTTGAGAACGAATTTACCCAAAGATTTACTAATCTTGAAAAAACAAACAGGGTAACTATTAGCAAGGCAATGAGTAAAATAGTTAGAAAAGTAGAACAGAAAAGATCAAGTCTCCTCCTTGAGTCTTTTGGTGTAGTTTTTGATGGTTGGAAATCAGGAAGTGATCACTTCGTTGCAATTTTTTCATGCTTCCACAATCATAAAACTTCTAAATATAGTCCAATTAAAATTAAAAATTGAAAGTCTGTTAACAATAAACCCAAACAGATCAATTGTACTTCTTGCGTTTCAGCCCATAGTTGACGATCTTGAGTCAGATTCTTATGGATTAGGATCAAAAGATCATCAAAGTCTAATCAAGAGTACGTTAGATATATACAACAAAAATATTAATGATATATTGTTTATGGTAAATGATAGTGCAAGTGAAAANCCACGAATAACCTGTTACTGGGATCGATTAAACTTGGCCATTAATAAGTTTATTTCAAAATCTGGATACGAATATATAATTGTTAAGATTCACCATTTAATGGTGTTATTACAGACAACTAAGATGTCCACCTTGTTGCTCAGAAAAACAGATTTAAAAGCTAAAACAAGAAACAAAACCAGATGGAGTAGCACTTTTTATATGATAGAAAGATTTTACCAACTTTACGACCATATCGACAAAAACCAATTAGAAATAAAAATGTATATACCTACAGAAAA
>NIPM01002275.1:4319-15361 GCA_002738285.1 Holacanthella duospinosa | reverse complement strand
ACAACTCACAACTCACAACTCACATCACATTACACAATAAACATATATATTTATGTACTTTTTTGTATTATTTGATAATAATAGTTCATTGCTATTTAATAAAATAATACCAGCCATTCCCATTAACTCATTAAATAATATCAGGGCTAACAATTAGTTCTTCATTAACCCTATTTATGGTGGAAAATTTGAAGTGGTATACGGAAGGTTAATCTAATCATTCTCAATATTAATTATTTTGCAAATTAATTATAACTTAATAGAGACAATTTCATATACTCATACCTCAAATAATTATTCTAATAAACTCAATCAAAAATTAATGAAAATTTAATTTACAGAGACATCACGAGTTTTATTAATAATTTATTTTATCAAGTACTTAATAAACTGACTAATAAAGATTTAATTCTAATAAAATCTAATAAATCTAAGTTATCACAAAGAAAACTAATAAAATATCCTCTACAATTTTCGCAGAATATCGTTTTTTTTTATTGTACATTATTTTTGAAAATATAATTAATTTTTAATAATTAAGGGTTTTTTTGGGTTTTTTGTGGGTCTTTTTTTTTGTATTTGGACATAAATTAAAAACAAAAGTTATCATATTACAACAACTCAACTAAGATTGTATACTTATTAATGAGACACGTCACAACTCACAACTCACAACTCACATCACATTACACAATAAACATATATATTTATGTACTTTTTTGTATTATTTAATAATAATAGTTCATTGCTATTTAATAAAATAATACCAGCCATTCCCATTAACTCATTAAATAATATCAGGGCTAACAATTAGTTCTTCATTAACCCTATTTATGGTGGAAAATAATTCGGTAGAAATTGCGACTTTTAGTTGTTGATTAATTGGCTCATTATAACAAAGTCTTTTCAATGAGAGGCTTTAGATTAAGAGAATAATTAATTTCACAAAAAAAAAAATAAATAAACAAATTTTCAACAGTTTTTACAAAAATAAAGAAGCAGATTTTCAATACTTTCACATAAAAAAAATTTTTTCTTTGTTTGAGTACACAGTGTTCCAATAAAAAGGTAACTGACTTTCTTTGTGTTACATCTTAAATGGCTAAGATAAGCAAATGCAATACGAGAGTGAAGTTGTCACACGAAAATGAATGGCAATCCAAATCCCTTTTCCAAGAGAATTTTAGAGTGGAGTTGTCATACGAAAATGAGTAACAACCTAAATTCCTTCTTCAAGATAATTTCAATTTCATACTCTTACAACTATCTCAACTAGCCCCATTCACTCTCAATAGTATATGAAAAACAATAAAACTCATAATTATAAGCCATACCCAAGCCAAACTACAGTTGAATAATTCCCTCTTTATACTTTCTCATGCGCATTGAGTTACCCTACTCAATTTGAGTGACTCCCGTAACATTATTTTTTGGAACACACTGTACAGTGCAACTGCAAATAGCTAAGGAATTGGAAGAGACTTTTGGCCCATGCCCTTTTGCTGGGGAAGCAGTGCCTTAGTAATTGATGATCAACAGCATTTTGACTGGATTTTTTTGGAGGAAAAGTCTTAGCAGTTTCAAAAAGACCATCCAAAAGTAGTGAAACACGATAAAAAAAATCAAGATTATACGATCACTAAAACAAAAGTTATGATTTTTTGAAAATTGAAATTTTTGGATGTTCTTTTGAAACCCATCCATCTCTTAGTACATTGTCTCAAAATAACATCCAATAATTTCAATTTTCAAAAAATCATAACTTTTGTTTTAGTGATCGTACAGTCTTGATTTTTTTACCGTGTTTCACTACTTTTGGATGGTCTTTTTGAAACTGCTAATACTTTCCCCCAAAAAAAATCCAATCAAAATGATGTTGACCATCAATTACTAAGGCACTGCTTTTCCAGCAAAAGGGAATGGACCAAAAGTCCCTTCCAATGCCTTAGCTATTTGCATTTGCACTGTATAAAGCAGCTAAAAATAAATAAATAAAGAGTTCTACATCTGCTGAAGACTGATATAAGAGAAAGTAGAATGAAAGAACTTTTGCATGTCTTTGGTTGATAACTTAAACAAAAAATACTTTCTCTTAACCATGTCTAAAAACGCACAAAAGAAAATGATGGGATCTCCATGGGAAGCCATGTGAACATAAGCAACAGAGAGAAACTTGTTATGAAACTTTTTTTTTTAGTGATTAATGGCTAGCTATAAAATAGAAAAGCTTTGGGATTTTTTTAACTAAAAGGATACATCATAATAGAGATTTGAAACACTTGTATATTGTACAGAGATTTAATATGAGGTAAAAATACCTCTTCTTTTTCAAGTCTTGAGAATAAAAAGATTCACCTTGAGTGCAGTGCAGTAACTTATAACCTTGGATGGAGTGAAAGTTTTGACTTTCACTCAAAAAAAAGTCAAAACCAGACTTATGTACAGGGTACCCAAACTTTTTTTGTACCCTAGAAAATTGTTAAATGAAAGTATCTAATACATAGTTAATGTTTTTTAAATCCAATATGTTCACAACTTTAGCCGGGTATGAAAAGTTGGGGTACACTGTATAAAAATTTTTTGAATGAAGACTATTTAAATAACTTCAGATTTAGTTTCTGGTTGGATTTGTAGGTCATCCTGATTACTTTGGTCAACAAATGAGCGTAGTCGTTTAGTAGGTTGTAATTTCATTTGATGTTCCATATGGTCACCTTTCAATTTGCCACTTTTGTGTTTCTCATAAGGGATTGGTGCTGGAAGGTCTTGATCGTCACCGATACTTTCTTCATCAGATCCACGCCGAAGTCCTAGTCCTACCAAGATCTAAAAAAAATCAATTGAAATGAACTAAAAGTTTTTCTATGTAACTCTGAACGTGTTTCATTTTCTTTGAAATTATGTTGAATGACTGTGATGGAACGGTTTTTTTTTATTTTATACGTCAATGGGATTCAATTTAAGCGTTAGTAATTCTTCTTTGACTTTGGATTGGACTATAAGTTACCACCAGTTAATCTAGTCTATGGAAATGGTAAATTATAATAGAAATATATAACCGTATTTTGTATATTCCACTTCAATCAAACTCTAAAAAATTTCCACGTTCCTGTTCTTATGTAAAGATTAAAAATGCAAACTTGCAAAAAAAAAAAAAAAATTCCAACCACTTTTTGAAAATTGTTTCAATTGCGAAAAAGTCTGAAAGGATTTTACTACATGTGATACACTTTCAATAACAAATTTCTAAAAATAGACTAAAAAATTTCGATTCAAGTGCTTGGTACATTCCTTACATTATTTTTATATGAATTTTTCATCCATTGTTATAATAAAAAATAACAATTCCCTCTCAAATTCAAAGTACAGGAATAAGTTATCACGGATTACCACAGTCGCAGACCACTTACATAAAATTGAGTGTAAGCATAAAAAAAACAATTTTTTTTTAAATGTCTAATGTGGATCTCAGTATGTGTAATGACTATGTTTTGAAAATTTTTGGAGAAAGTTGAGATTCAAAAGTTTGGTTACCACTGTATATCTATTTTGTCATTATATTAGAAACTACTTCATTTAACACTCTACAGAAAGATAAGCTCTTCCCATTCCAATTTAAACTAAATCAACTTAATCTATATTTACGCCTCGGGCTAGTAAAAAAATTTTGTTGATACTTACCCGGAGTTGGTTGCAGAGAGATTCACTAAATGCCAAATAAACCCAAGGATTTGTACATGAATTTAGTGATGCCAAAAGTAAGAGAATGACATTAAGTGGTCCAACTGGAATATCTACAACAAAAAAAAGATTTTTTTTTTCAAAAAGTTTTTCAAAACGTTATTCAAAAAGTTTTCAAACAAAACAAAATTTTCAATTCTCATCAAACTAATCAACTCTCTGTCTACTACTGGTCCCTGAGGCATCTTCACACCAATCTTGAAAATTACTATGTACAGAGTTATTCAAACTCTTTACTCCCTTGTCGTAGCCGCAGGATGTTCAAAGAGTAATTTTTTTACAAATTATAAGATTTCTCAATTAAAAATTTCCAATTACTAAATTAACAAAAGCAAATTAAGATCTAAAACACATTATTTTCCAAAATGAATCGAATATTCTATAGTAACAATGTAACATAAAACTCATAAATCACAATATTAAACTCAATGAAGAAATAACCTTGGACAACCCTATAATAAGAACAAATAGAACAAAAAATTTCTTTCTTTTGATAAAACTTACTTGGATTGTAGACCATAATGAGTTGAGTTATGCAAAATGGTGCCCAGCAAACGAAAAAACAAAGTACCACTACGAGTGTTAACTTTAAAGTTTTTGTTTTCGCTTGGCTTATCTGTCGTTTTAAACTCCGACAAGCTATTCCCTGGAATAAACAAGTCCGACATCATTCTAACGTGACATGAATAAGTACCAATAAATGATCCACTTTATTCTTTCTTATACTCTTGGATTATTCAATATCAATCCATTCCAACCCAGGGTTAAAGAATGATTCGTTCATCCTCAACTCACACACCATGACACAAAAAACTGTTCATTTTTTTTCTCTGGTCAGTCTTGTTGAAGAGTTTCCAAGAATACTCCAACATGTCATCTTATCATTTCCAAATAAGATCAGTTGGTGAAAGAAAATTGAATTGGAATTGAAAATTCAATTTAAATTTGGCTTAAACTAATGAGAATGAGACGTCTCTCACTCATCAACCCCTGCACTTTCACAAATGAAAATCAATTCTATAAAATTGGGTCAATTTAGATTTCAAACTGTCTGTTTTTCCTCTGAATCTTTCTCACTCTTGTCATGATCATGACCATGACCGTGATTACAAAAAAGTAGTGAAAAGAAGTAAAAACGATAGTATAAAAACTAGAGGTTTGCGGATATCCGGCAGCCGGATATCCGGCAGCCGGATATCCGGCGCCTAAAACTCTGCCGGATAGACAGACTGTCCACCGGATACCGAATACTTATAGGTATCGGCGCAGATAATTTTCTATACAATTTTTTCAGAAATCCAAAAAAATTAACCAATAATTTTATTAGATTTATTATATAAGGAGTATATATTAAATGTATTAGAGACTTTAAAAATTGACTCCTGCACGTTCGCGTAAAATGAGTCAAAACGCATTTTTTTTTAATAAAAATTATGTGCAATACGAGCTTAATGAAGCAAGCATGCCGGATATCCGATATCCGGCAATCAAAAAATGCCGGATATTAAATATCCGGCAAACCTGCCGAATAGACTATTCACAACGTCCCTAATAAAAACTAAAGTTCTATTGATTGTGAAAATGAATTCTATTTGACTATGAGTTAAAATTAACTGAAAATAAGGGAATAAATCCTAAAAATTGATAAAAAAAAAAGCTTTTTCGATTAATTACCTTCTGTAAAGGAGCATCGTCAAGGACTGTTTCAGATTCTGTCTTAATAGAAGAAGATGAGAAAGATTGTTTTCGTTTTGAATATCTTCCATAACCATTATTGGTAGCCTGATTTTTAGAAACTCCAACCATAGTGGACTTATTAGTAGAAGTCATAGGAGGTATCGAGAAACTAACGACTTTGATACAAATTGCTCCATAGCTTAATCCAACAATCAAGAGAGGTAAAATGAAAACAGAGACAACGAACCAAGTCACGTAGATTTGAATTCCCCACGGTTCGAGAAAAGTCCAACAATCAATCACACCCGTTCCTTTCTAAAAAAAAAAAAAAAAAATCTAATAATCCTGGGAGGTTTAGGGTTAGTATTTTTTATAACAAACAATTTCAAACCACAACCAATAAGATTTGAAATTTATACTACTCGTACTTTCCCTCAAGTTTCATAGATAAAATCAAAATTTTATAGTCGAGCATTGAGTTAAACCACTCAGACAAAATGAGGACGTAAACTCTCCTATCATAAACTTGCATTCATTTTGAATAGATTTTATGAATAAATGTTAACTAAAATTTATTTAAAAGTTGTAAAGTCATAGGACAACAAAGAAAGTAAAAGTTAGTACTTTCTCTTATTGTTGAAATTTTAATTTGAAATGAAAATTCTTTATTTTATTACTCATTCTATAGTTAGTATTTCAAAAAGAAAGTTTATTTCATTGAATTAGAGAAAGTGATGAAATGTATTATTATTTCATATTATTCTACTATTATTTCATAACAAATTCATCATGTCTTTAATATTTCGTTACAGATCTATTGTTCTTTTAATAAATGTCATATCAAGGAGAGATTTTTTATTAGATTTTAATAATAAGATTAGTTCTCAAAATATAAATTCTAACTTACCTTGATTTCTGAGAGAGTAAAAATGATAGCTTGTGGACTTGCAAAAATAAATGACAAAATCCATGAGATTGTCACCATGAGTTTAGGACCTTTCAAACCACCATAATGATTCCTTGAAAATGTTTGATGACAAATGACCATGTATTGATCAACTGCCATAGAGGTCAACACATATGTTGATAAATAAAGAACAAAAATTTGTAAAAATTTGATAAGTCGACAGAGAAGATCCGTACCCTGTTGAGTTGACAAATGTCACATATTATGTAAATTATATGTCATAATGAGTATTTTTTGTGTATTTTTTTTATCTGATAGGATTTTTTTTTGATTTTTTTTTACCTTGAAACGAAAAGTAATATCCCAAGCAAGTTGAGGTAGGATGTTACCAAATGCTACCATTAAATCTGCAATACTTAGATTCAACATGAAGAAATACATTCTAGACAACGGACGGAACATAAGTTGTCGACGGAGAGCTATGAGCATGAGTCCATTACCAACAATTGCCAAAAATAAAATTATTGATAGGACTAGAATTTCAATATTTGCCAAGCTCTCGTTTCGATAGTCTTGTATTATTTCATAAGGATAAGAACTAGTACTGTTTGACCTAAGACTTTGTCCTTGGTCACTACGTTCAAAGTCAGTAGACCATTCAGTTGTATTCATGATTGTTTGTATTAAATCTTTAAAATGTTTTTTTTTTGTTGGAATGGGTTTTTGTACTAGTAGAAGAGAAAATTTAATTCAATTTCCTTTGCTTTCTATTTCAATATGTGTGTTTTCAAAAAAAAAATTTTCAAAGCCTTCAAGTTGTCCTCTTGTCCTTGTTAAAATGACACTTGTGATGAAACTTTGAATTATTTGAATCAATTGAGCGTGTGTTTGTAAAGTTAGTCAAATGATGGATTTCAGTTCTTGCGTTTCAATTTTGATTCATCTAGAATAAAATTTCATTTCCAATTCAAATGCCCTCCGTCTATGGAAAAAAGTTTAAAGAATAAAAATTTTATTAAAAATTTTTTTCGTACTATATATGTATTTGTTCTTTATAACATGTGATATTCATAGTTTATATTAGGCTATTTTTACAGTTACACATAAATATTATTTTACACACATTTCAAAAAATATTTCAAAAAAATTTTATTGAAAGAGTCTAAAGCCGCCATAAAGTGTGTCTGAGTCATAACTGTAACTTTTTTTTCTTTGCCATTTTTAATAATGTCATCATGGAGAAGGTAGAACTTTTGTTTTTTTAAACATTACGACTATCTCAAGTATGTAAATAACTGAAGCTTGAAGCAATTATTGTAAGCATATTAAAACTAAAAAAATAGCATATTGTAGTATATTCTTTAAAAAAAAATAGTACGTCCAAACCGTACGCCATCATTTAAATTGTTTAATTTTGAATTCAGAGAATGAAATTTATGAACGAAAACAATGAAATATACGTTGAAGTTACAATTATAATGAAATTAGTAATGAGTAGAAGCTATACAAAGTTATTACAAAAAGAGTTCCACAGGAAATTATTTTTAACCTCGAAATATTTTTTTTAATTAGTAAATTATTTTTCGCAGATTATGTGAGTAGTAGAAGGGTATTGTGATTGTTTGTCTGTGTGTCTGTCTGCCTTTTCGTCTCCAGAAATTTTGTATTGGGTTGTATTTATAGTACATAATTAATTGTGCATATTAATAAATATCAATTTACATTAATTCAGCTTAACAATAGGTTTTATATAAACTACACTCTTGATGCTTTCTACGAGTTACGGATACACCTGCCAAGGTTGAATTTATACAATGATTTTTACAAAAGTGTCACTTCAGATTCCTTCAATGACTACAGATACACCTGACTGGTTCTGATATTATAAATGTTTCTATAAACGAATTTCCTGACAATTTTCATGACTCAAAATACTCTAACCTAGGTTCTATAAATCATGTTAGGGAGAAATAAATAAACTTGGAAAAAGTTTCAACTTTAAAAGGTATGTATCAAAAATTAAGGGATTGGGTATCCCTTATCTCATTTCATTCTAACTTATATTGAATTCACCTATCTTAATGTGGACTTATTTCTGCATAAAAATATAGGGTTTACATACAGCGTTAACCAAAGTTTAGCACCCGATGTACCAAAAGTGATATCTCATTTCAAGTTTACTTAAATCAATTATCAGGAAGTTACTTTTTGTACAAAGAGTATACTAAACTTTCGACTACATCTGTATGATAATCTCCTTAATGCGGACTTATTTCTGCATAAAATATATGGTTTACAGACAGCCTTAACCAAAGTTTAGTACTCGATGTACCAAAAGTGATGTCTCATTTCAAGTTTACTTAAATCAATTACCAGGAAGTTACTTTTTGTACAAAGAGTATACTAAACTTTGATTACATCTGTACAATAATCTGTCGTTTCTATAAACGACATAAGAACGGTTTATGATTAATTAAGGGTAAATACAGTGCGTTCGAATAAGAAAGCGAATTTCCCGCGCAAAGAAATTACAAAAAATTCAAAATTTATAGACCCGTAGACGTTTGCACAGCTGCTGGACAGTTTATCCTTCTGAAAATCTTTGTTTTGATTATTTTATTTTTTTTGAAAGTGAGCAAAAAAAATCATCTAAAACATCTTCAGTCAGGCAAAATGTCGCAATTCTTGTATTTCGATTCGAATTTCAAATATTTCATCGCATGATGGTTGACAATTTCATAATGCTGATGAATTATTAACATACCGTCCGCTGATTGTATCAGCTCATCATATCAGCAAAATATCAATTTAACAATTATTTTTAACAACACTAGTGCAATGGGCTGAGACACAGACCTGTTGCAATAAGCGGATAGTGATTTAGACGTACTTACTCAAATTTGCCACTGATGAATGCTTGGTTAGATAACATGCTCAATTTTCTATTAAATACATAAATCTAGCAATAACCGAAGCTAAACTTGCTAGATTGATGATGCTCGTCCGTTGAAACAAGTATAAACAATCCTGAAACAATTGATTTCAATTGTTTACGGAATAGAAACTAATAAAATAAATGAAAATATCACCTAAATCGAAACGACGATGGATATCTAATCAGTAGGTGAAAACTAATTGGACACATAAAATTAACCTCGCTCTACTCATAATCTGAATTCACATTGTTGGGCATTGTTACCAAATTTTGAAATAATTTAATTATCAAAAAAAAATTATATAGCTGTTATGATATTGAGTTGTTGCGTACTACATGTTCCTCATTAAAATTTGATTGAAAGAGTTCAATTAATTTCAATTCTAATTGAAATTTATTGAATTATTTCGATCAAAATTGAGTGTACTAAATTCTGCATATAAAAATAACTTAAGCTAAACGTAACTGAAACAGGAGAAAAGTGTGGTCATTACGTTGATATGCATGTCAACTCATAACTTCAATGATCCATAAACATATTTGAAAAAATTAGTCTATTTTGTTAATTTTTCCAGATTTGGTTTAGTATTGTATTTCTTTTATTTATTTCTAACGGTATTTGTGTATTTTTGGCAAATTGAGGTGCACGAGTCTAACATTTGTAAATTTGTAATATTTTTCTGAAAGTATTTCGCGGGAAGTTCGCTTTCTTATTCGAACGCACTGTATATTTATTTATACACCTGAATTATTTACAGTTAAACTTACACTACTAATTAACCAATCTAATGATCTCTATATCATTTTCTTGTTATAATTATTTTTACAGGTGGTTTCACCGTTATTATGAAGTTATTTTCAATTTTACATAACTTTAACTTATTTTCCACCATCATCTCACTTCTAAGAATACAGAAATAATTTAATTAGTAATATACTCTACCTTTGATGTATTCAGTCAGGGATTGGATGCTTTTATTTCACTTTTTGATTAAATGGTTAAAAATTTTATTAATTTTGAAACTTTTCTAGTTAAATGTTTTCCTTTATAAAAATTTTATAGTACTTTCTCTTTCTTAACTTTTTTTAAACTTTTTCTTTTCATTTAAAAAAAATACTTTAGTTTACAAGGCTGTGAGTAAAGTTAAAAAAAAATAATCAACTCATTCGAAATAGACCCTATTCCTATATTTGCAGTTCCAAGTTTTAAATTACAAATATTTTAATTGTAATTAATTACATTGTTATTTAAGTTTAAATTTAAGTTTTGAATTACGTATAATGTAATTTTTTGGTTTATTTACTCTAATTTATATTATATAATCCCCATTCTATATTATATTAGCTCCAGGATTAATAAGCTAAAAAGTTAAATTGAAAAATTGAATATTATGAGCTCAAACCTTCCACAAAGATGAAATAATAGCTACAAGTCAAAGTCAGAATTTAATTTTGTAGTAACTTTTCTTCTTTTATAAGGGTCAATATCCTTAGGGAATCATTTTAAGATGAAACATCCGTTATTTGATTTTTATGAATTACTTTACTATTTTATTATTGGTAATTTCTAAAAAAAAAAAAAAGTATATTACCCCTACAGGGCGAATATTATGTATCAAGAATCCTGATGAGCTGGTGGAAAGAGTCATGATGAATGAGTCAAAATGAAAAAATGAGTCAAAATAAAAAAATGAGTCATGATCAATCATATTGATTATGACAGGTAATTATGGTTATTGATTAACTCATTGACCTAAATCCAATCGCTTGTAAAAAAAAAAA
>NIPM01002273.1:0-10411 GCA_002738285.1 Holacanthella duospinosa | reverse complement strand
TGAAAATTACCTTTTTTTTAACTAAAGATCTATAAAATTTGCTTTAATTCTTTTTGCAACGGTCTTAGATTGTACTGCTACTCACAGTGCCTGGTCTGGCTAAGAAGGTTTTGCCTGATAGCCGTAGCTGAGTCATTGATTTAAGCCTCCTTGTAAATATATACCTCTAGATCCGTAAAAAATTATCTAACGGTCTATTTTATTAAGAAATATAAAAACTGATCTAAAAAAAACTTTTTCTTATTTTAAACATCGTAATAATAGAAGATGAAGAGGTATATAAGAATCTACTTTCTAACTTTTTTACTATAATACGCTATTATAAATCGAACATCAATATAAATTATAACTCCCTTCTGGTAAATTGACACTTTTCAATATCCTTTCTAAATGGCTATCTCATTAACATTAGCTTTAGTGATCAATATCCTTAAAATCAGACTTTCCTGATTAGTAACCTCATACTTCTTCTACCTTATGATTCTGGTTACCCATCAATGCCTAACTTAAGAAATAGATCTTAGTATAGACTGAAATAGGTTTTTCTTCTACTATTTCTGTAAAGGAGTATTCTATAATGGAAATATTTATGCTTTTATTTTTTCTTCAAATTCCTTACAAAAATTATTACCTTTATTTTTAATAATGAAAATCGTTTTCTTATCCAGAATTCAAGTTAAATAATAATTTTAAAACTTTTGGTCTATCCCCTAAATTGCCTCAAATAATTTTCCGGGCATAGGTTTTACTACTCCTTTTAGCTCCATAGAGAGCAGTATAGAAGATATTTTATGAACAGGTAACTCACATTGTATTGCAATACTATCTAATAGCTCTTTTCCATTTTTTAGTAAAAAATCGTATACCTTTTTTTCGTCTTGTTCTAATTCTATAAATAACTGTTTTTGAATTGGTTTCTGAATTTTCTGTTCTAATTGCCAATTCAGCATATAAATCAAATCTGTTGCATCTGTAAGTAAATTTGCCTTTTGTGTTTTAATTAAAATATTACAACCTTGACTGTGTTTATCATTGACTCTTCCTGGCACTGCAAACACATCTCGATTATAGTCAAAAGCCATATTTGCTGTTATTAATGACCCCCCTTTTTCAGGAGATTCTATAACAATAGTTGCCTCTGAGATGCCGGCGACGATTCTATTTCTTCTTACAAAATTTTCTCTGTCCGGATTAGAAGAACTCCAAAACTCAGTTATCAATCCTCCATTTTCTTTTACTTTAGTAATATATTTTTTATGAGGCTTTGGATAAATTTGATTTAAGCCATGTGCTAATACTCCAATAGTCTGCAGGTTATTTTCTATTGCTGCTTGATGGGCTATTATATCTACTCCATAAGCAAATCCACTCACAATAACAGGATCTAATGGAACCAAATCATAAACTAGTTTTTTACAAAAATCTATCCCATAAGATGTTATTTGTCTGGTACCTACAATACTGATTATTTTTCTGTTTTTTAAATTCATGGTTCCTGAACTAAATAATAAAACCGGACCATCTATGCAGTGCTTTAAATGCTCTGGATAATCCTCATCTTTAAAAAAAAGTACTTTAATATTATTTGATTTTATATATTTTATTTCTGATTCTGCTTTTTGAAAAACAGAAACTTCTTTCATTTTCTTTAATAGCACGGAACCAACTCCTTCTATTGTTGCTAAGTGGCTTGATTTTGTTCTAAAAATAGCTTTAGCACTACTACAATATGTCAGTAATCTCTTAGCCATAATATCTCCTATGCCTTCAACCTTTAATAATGCTAATACATAAAATAAATCATCTTCTTTCATACTAATGCTTTGAGGTTCAATATATAAAAAACATTTTAACTGTTGTTAATAATTTTTAAAAACTTTATTTTTTTAGTGTTGCTTAATATTTTACTTTGCTCTCATGAAGTTAGAACACCACATATCGCAGTTACTATATCGTTATCAGATCGTTACGATTCCTGGCTTTGGTGCTTTTTTAACAGAGATTCAATCTTCTAAACTTTTTGAAGATACAAACACTTTTTATCCTCCAAAAAGAAATGTTTTTTTCAACACATATTTAAAAAATAATGATGGACTGTTAGCAAATCATATTTCTCAAACGGAAAATATTTCTTATGAGAAAACTATTGCTTCAATTGGAGAAGAAGTGGCTCGTTGGAAAAAAACACTTCAGGATAGAGAAGTTCTAATCATTAAAAATATTGGTATACTTTCGTTGAATTCTGAAAATAATTTAGTTTTTGAAACCTCTCAACAAACCAATTATCTGACCTCTTCTTTTGGTCTAACATCGTTTGTTTCTCCTTCCATAAAAAGAGAAGTGTACAAACAACAGATAGAAATTTTAGAAGAAAAGACGCCTATTGTTTTTACTCCGGAAACTAAAAGTTCCCGCTCGTATCTAAGATATGCAGTAGTTTTTATTGTAGCCTTAGGAATAACTTCCATCGGCTTAGAATTACGTAATAACTATATTGAAAGTCAGACCTTAGTGGTTGAGAATGCAGTGCAAAAAGAAATAGAAAACAAAATACAGGAAGCTACTTTCTTTATTACAAATCCACTCCCATCTGTTGCATTTACAATAAAAGAAGAAAAACTAAATTATCACGTTGTTGCAGGTGCTTTTAGAGAAGAAATCAATGCTGAAAAAGAATATAAAACCTTGATCCAATTAGGCTATACAGCTAAAAGAGTAAAGAAAAACAAACACGGGTTATATCCTGTTTTCTGTGGTAGTTTTGTAACTTATGCTGAAGCTCAGGAATCATTAAATGAAATACAGAAAACGTATAATTCTGAAGCCTGGCTTTTCATTGATGATGGATTATAACAAAATGTAAAAACCTGATTTATTTTAGGTTTTTTTATGGATTAATTTTTTATAAAAATATGATACCAAAATATCCCTCTGATTCTATAGCAATATTAACTGATCTTGTTCTGCCAAGTGAAACTAATACTTTAAATAATTTATTTGGAGGAGAATTATTAGCTCGAATGGATAGAGTTGCAAGTATTGCTGCCGGAAGGCATTCTAAACATATCGTTGTAACGGCTTCGGTCAATCATGTAAGTTTTAATCGTGTTATTCCTCTTGGTAGTGTAGTGACTATTGAAGCTAAAGTTTCTCGTTGTTTTAAAACTTCAATGGAAATTTATATTGACGTTTGGATTGAAGAAAGAGAATCAGGTATACGTACTAAATCAAATGAAGCTATTTATACTTTTGTCGCAGTAAATGATTTAGGAAAACCTATTGAAGTTCCTAGTATAGAACCACAAACAGACCTTGAAAAAAAACGCTATAACGCAGCTCTAAGAAGAAAACAACTTAGTTTAATTTTAGCTAATAAAATGGATCCGCATGATGCTACTGAACTGAAAGCGCTTTTTTTCTAAAAGAAGAAATCCTCTAAAAAGTAAATTTTATTGATCTTTATTTCATTACATATTAATTAACCAGTGTTCCGGATTTAGCATATTTGTATTTTGAAGAACTAGGAATTTAAGTACTGTTCTTCCTGTTGCTTGATTCGTATATATTTTACCTAATTTTTGTTTAATAGAAACCCTATCTCCCTTACTAACAGAAACGCTTTCAATGTTTAAATATACAGTAATAAAATCCCCATGCTGAATATAAATTGCTTTATTGTTTGCTGTTAATACCTGCACTGTTAATACTTCTCCTTCAAATATAGTACGAGCGGTAGCTCCTGATTCTGTAGTGATTTCAACACCACTATTATGAATTACTAAATTTTTTTGAAGCGGATGTGTTTGATCTCCATAACCTAATGTTAATAGTCCTTTTTCTACCGGCCATGGAAGTTTTCCTTTATTTGCCTTGAAATTAGTAGAAAGTACTTTTGCTTCCGGCGTTAAATTAAAAATTGAAGAAGAGGTTTCTCCTTGTCTTTTTTTAGCAGCAACATTTGTCGCAACAATGGCTGCTTGAACTAACTTTTTAATCTGTTTATCAATAGCAGTTGATTCTTGTTGTTTTTTCATTATATCTACAAGATATTTTTTTTGATCTTTTTTAATCACTTTCATTAAAACTTGCTGATTTTTTTTGTTTTTTTCTAATGAGATTTTTCCCTCTTTATTTTCAACAATCAACTTTTCTTTAGCTGATTTCTGAATAACTAACTTTTTATTATAAAGTTCTAACTTATTTGATTTTGCTTTTATTTCATCTCCTTGCTTCTTTCTGTAATTAGCATATTGCTTCATGTACCGAGCTCTTTTATAGGCCTGTAAGAAGCTATTCGACGAAAGTAAAAACATAATTCTACTTTGTTCCGACCTGCTCTTATATGATTTTACAATCATTTTAGCATAATCTTCTTTCAGATCTTTAAGTTCTGCAATAAGTTGATTTATCTGTTTTTTATTTTTATCAATATTTTTATCTAAAAGATTCGCTTGTAGTTGTGTATTTTTTATTAATTTTTCAGTTAGTTGTATTTTAGTACTTTGCTCAACAATCCTGGTTAAAACGGATTTCTCTTTATTTTTTTCTGTTTTTAGTAAATTTTGATAAAGCTGTATTTCTTTTTGAATCTGAGCTTTGCGCTCCTCTAGCTTCTCCTGTGAATCAGACTGACTCCACAACATGCTTGTCATACAAAAAAGAAATAAAATAAAAAGATACTTTGACATAATTAATAATTTATACAAAATTAATCAATAATAATTCTTTCATAACTTTCCGGTACATTATATGGAAAAGAAAATTGTTCTCCAAAAGTAATAGAATTATACTCCATCATAATGGTTGTATTCTTTCCATTTTGTGAAGCCTCAATAACTATACTTACAGGTAAAATTATCTGAGAATATTCTTTGTGATTTAAATAAGAAATCGTTAAACGCCTTTGTGGATTTATTTGCTCTATTTCTTGTTTTTTTATCAGGAAATTTCCTGCTTCAAAATAGAATGATTTGTTGATATTACCTCTAGATTTGCTTTGTAATTTATATAATTCATTTTCTATCAAAGAACTATACTTTCCTTTTTTTAAATTATCTATTGCCTCTCCTAAAAGCAAATTCTGCAATTTATTAAAATCCAATTCCGAACCCAACCATTGACTCATAGTAGCATAATCTCCTTCAAAATAGCTTTTCCCTATTTTTTCATAATACTTTACTTCTGTAGGTGTTATTAATGCCTTTGCCATCGTAATTCCAAAAAACCTGATACTTACTAAAATAGCTTTATCTTTATTTATCTTTATTTCTGCTGTTATATTTTGAGACTGTTTGTCGTCCTTATAAAGTACTTTGGCTTTTATATAAAGGGCAGAAAAGTCTTTTTTATTTTTATAATGATTTGTAATTATTCTCGCTGAATTCAAATCCGCTTCTGCGCCTGCTTCTAACATAAGCGATTTTGGCTTACAAGAAACAATTACCAGAAAAAATAATATTAATAGATGATTTTTCATTTTTTTTTAATAAACGGTTTGCTTTTAAAATATAACTTTCTTTTTTTGCTGTATCACCTAATCCATTATAGGCTTCTGCTAATTGAATATTGAAATTAATTTCCAAGTTAGTATTAGCTACTAAATAAACTTGTCCCTTTTCCAGGTGTTTTCTTGCTTTATTATAATTTTTAAGAGCATTATTCGCCAAACCGCTATAATAGTATAATTCCGGTTTTAATGGAGACAAATCTATTGCCATCTGTGCTTTCTTAGACAAGATATCAAATTCCTTGTTTTCTGCATATGACTGAAACAAGAATAACATAGATTCCAGATCTTCTGCCTGATTCCTTATAGTTTCTTCAAAATAATGAATAGCCTTAACCCAGTTCTTTTTTTTTAAATAAAATATTCCGATTTGTTTTGTTACCTGAACTTTTGTTTCGTTTTCTAAATAGCCTATTGCCTGATCTAATGTAGCATCATAAGCAGATTTATTATTAACAAAAACTAAAAATTCGTTCAGTATCTTATACTTTATTTTTTTATCTACTTTATCACTCGATAGTGCCTGATTCATTGCTTTTATAGCTTCTGGAATATCATTATTATTCAGGTAAAATTTAAATAAACTAACCTGAACCAGATCTGAATCCGGAAGTAATTTCTCTAACTGTTTTGCTACTGTATATGCCTTTTCTTCTTCATTACTTTCTGAATACAGTAAAATAAGCGTAATATAATTAGATTCTTGTTTTGGAAATTTATTTATTTGTGCTTTATAATATTCTTTTTCAGACCTTTTGAATTTAATACTGCTTGAAATCTGTGTTTTATAAATTTCTCTTACCTGAGACTTTCCTGAAACCTTATCTAATTCATGAACCAGCCTTAAAGCTTTATCAAATTGTTGTGTATACATATAGAGAGAAACTAAATCCTCTTTGTAATCTTGATCAAATTCTATTAAATGCTTTACAACAATAATAGATTGATCATAATCTTTTATCTGATAATAAACATCGTATAATCCCCGCCAATACCAGATGTTTTTAGGATCTAGTTCTGTTGCTTTTTGAAAAGAATGCCTTGCATCTTCATACTTTTTTTTTGCAAAATAATTCTTTCCTAATTCATTATATATAACTGCATTACCCGGTTGTAGTTGTAAACATTTCTTTAATAACAAGATAGCTTTATCATAATTTTCTATTCCTTTTTGTTTTAAAGCTTCATAAAAAGTATCTTGAAAATCGTCTGTAACAATAGTAATTTCTTCTATTGATTCTTGTGCCACAAGAATCATCGGATGGCAAAACAATCCTGAAAAAATTAAACACGGGATTAAATGATTGAATGTCATTATTTTACGAGTGTTTTAATCTATTCTAATATGGAATAATCTCCAATACTTATATTTGTAAAATTACCATCAAAAAAACTATGATTCCCAATCATAGCATTATTTAAATCAGCATTTTTTATTTTAACATTTGTTTGAATCAAACTGTTCTTTATTATACTGTTTTCTACAATACATCCATCTCCTAACGAAACATCCGGTCCCATTGTAACATTTTTTAGTACTACATTTTCTCCTATATAACAAGGTTGAATAATAACAGAATTTTCTAAAGTTACATTCTTTGATATTAAATTTTTATCTTTCTGAGATAAAAAATTGAGCATCCGTGCATTGGTTTCTACAGTAGCATTTTTATTTCCACAATCCATCCATTCAGACACCGTTCCCGGAACAAACTTAAGTCCTTTTCTTTTCATATTCTCAAGCCCGTCCGTTAACTGATACTCTCCTCCTTTGGCAATATTATTATCTAATAAATATTGTAATTCTTTTCTTAGTGTTTCTCCGCTTTTAAAATAATAGATTCCAATCATTGCTAAATCAGAAACAAATTCTTTTGGTTTCTCAACAAAATCAATAATCTCATTATTTTCGCTTAATTTTACCACTCCAAAAGCGCTAGGATCTTCTACCTGCTTAACCCAGATAACACCATCTGCAGAAGTATCCAGAGAAAAATCTGCTTGAAACAATGTATCAGCATAAGCCACAACAATAGGCCCTGTTATAGACTCTTTAGCGCTCATAATAGCATGCGCTGTCCCTAGAGGTTTTTCTTGGTAATAAATAGTTCCTTTTGCTCCTAAATTTTCTGCAATCATAACTAAATCTTTTGGAATCTGGTTTCCAAAATCTTTATGTATAATAAAGACAATCTCTTCAATTTTCTGACTAATAACATGGGATATATCCTCTACTAATCTTTGCACTATTGGCTTTCCTGCTATAGGAATCAATGGTTTTGGCACAGTTAAAGTATGCGGACGTAAACGTGAACCACGTCCTGCCATCGGTACTATTATTTTCATTCTCTTTTTCTTTTATAACTATGATTTTATTAAAATTACTAGTTCGTTTATATCCTTCTAAAATTATTTTACTCCTGTACTTCCAAAACCTCTCCCTCCTCGAGAAGTTTCTGTTAGTTCATTAACCTGAAACCATTCCGCTCTTTCATGTTTTGCAATAACAAGCTGGGCAATACGTTCTCCATTTTCTACAACAAAAGGCTCATTTGAAAGGTTAACAAGAATAATACCAATTTCACCTCGATAATCTGCATCAACAGTTCCCGGGCTGTTTAAAACAGTAATCCCCTTTTTAGCAGCCAGCCCACTTCTTGGTCTTACCTGGGCTTCATAACCCATAGGTAATTCTATAAATAAACCTGTTTTTATAATAGCTCTTTCTAAAGGTTTCAATACAATAGCATCATCCAGATTAGCTCTTAAATCCATACCCGCAGAAGCCGTCGTTTCATAATTAGGGAGTGGATGCTTCGATTTATTGATTATATTAATTATCATAAAATTAAGTATTTAACAAACATGAAACTGCAAATAAATATTACATGTTTCAAATTATTATAATTTTTTGTTGAAAATGCTTTTCAGTGTACTCTTTTCATTATAGTAAATGGCGTAAAAAAACAATATTAATAATGCTATTCCAACATAATAATTTCCTCTAAATCCATAAAATGAAATAACAGAAAATAAAATTGATATTCCTAAATAAGATACTATCTTTTTTATTTCATAAGGTATAGGGTAAAATCGATTACCTATAAAATAAGAAATCAGCATCATACTTCCATAAGCTACTATAGTTGCTACTGCTGAACCTATATACCCCAAAATAGGGATTAATGAAAAGTTCAATATTAATGTAATAATAGCTCCTACTATGGATATATAAGCTCCTATTATTGTTTTATCTATTAATTTATACCAAATAGACAAATTATGATAAATTCCTAAAAAGAAATTAGCGACAATAACTAACGGTACAATATCCATTGCCTCCCAATAATCCGGATTTCTTATCAAAAGAACTTTTAAAAGATCTGAAAAAACAATAACACTTAATAGAATTAGCGATCCAAAAATCACAAAATATTTTGTTATCAAAGCATATGTTTGTGAGGCATTTTCATTTTTAGAATGACTAAAGAAAAAAGGTTCTATTCCTAATCTAAAAGCTGTACTGAACAAAACCATAAAAACAGCTAGTTTATAACAAGCGGAATAGATACCTACTTGCTCTGTGGCAGTATCTTTAGGTAAGATAAATTCTAATAAAATCTTATCAAAATGCTCATTAATAGCAAAAGCGATCCCTGCAATCATAACAGGAATAGCATATTGCAACATTTGCTTCCATAATTTAAAATCAAAACGCCTCTGAACATATAAATAATTAGGTGATAATATTAAAAAAGTTGATAAACTGGCTATTACATTAGCAATAAAAATATACCCTATCTGGAAATCATCAATATATAAAATACTCAAAAATCCTTCATGATTTGATTTTCCTATTTTAGGTAAATAAATCAAAAAGAATATGATAAGACCTAAATTAACAACTACATTCCCTATTTTAACAATAGCATATATTATAGGTCTTTGGAGAGCCCTTAATTTTGAAAACGGAATGATTACTAATGCATCTAAAAACAAAATCCAAATGGTGTAGGTAATGTATTCCACATCAATTCTGGAAAGTTCTGCAAGAGTATTTCTATTAATAAGTGCCAAAAATAAAAAGATAACAGAAGTCCAAAAAATACTAATCATAGAAGTATTTATTACACTTTTTTTATTATGGTCATCATTATAAAATCTAAAAAAAGCGGTTTCCATACCATAAGCAAGAATGACATTAAAAAACATCATCCATGCAAAAATAACAGAAACTTTTCCGTATTCTTCTGCTGGTAAATACTTAGTATAGACCGGCACCAGGATAAAACTGAACATTCTCGGTACAACAGTAGCAAGTCCGTAGATAGCTGTTTGTTGAAAAAGACGCTTATATAGATCCAAACCCGTAATTATTTTGTTTGATTCGTAGAAAATGAATTAAACAAAAATAACTATTTCTTTTGTTTATTACGAGGAAAAATGAATCTGTTTTGTTTTCTCTTTTACTGACGAAAATTATTAATATTCTTTTTTGTTCTTCTCCAAACAAATTCAAATTAAGACCGTTGCAAAAAGAATTAAAGCAATTTTTATAGATCTTTAGTTAAAAAAAAGGTAATTTTCATCTATTTTTATAGAATATTAATCCTTAAAAAGGGTCTTTACACCCCTTTTTTGTGCTATTTTAGGCTATAAGAGGCAATTAGGGCTGGACATCGATTAAATTATAGGATATAGCTTCCATTATATTTTGCGTATGCATTTTAGCGATGCCTCTATAACGAGCTTGTGTACTATTAAACCATCTTTTAATACNCATAATTTATTGAAAAACAATTCACGAGCTTTTAAAGGATTACCTTTAGTTACTTTCTTTAAAATTCTATCTTTGTAACCCAATTCCTTTAATAAGGTCCTATTTTTCTTACTTGAATAGCCTTT
>NIPM01002272.1:0-11308 GCA_002738285.1 Holacanthella duospinosa | reverse complement strand
TTATACAGTATCCTTTCTGTGTCTGGAACAAAATATTTATAAAATCATTCACAAAAAACTAGATTTTATTCACAAATATTTTACCTGTTGCTTCTTTCGCAATGACTAACAAGTAAATAAATTCAAATAAAAATAGAAATTATGAACATTACTTNTTACCTGTTGCTTCTTTCGCAATGACTAACAAGTAAATAAATTCAAATAAAAATAGAAATTATGAACATTACTTGCCAATTCTTTTGATTTTATGCGAATTGTTAAATACAAAGTAAATCTTCGTGCATAGTGTCATTTTTTTATTTTGGCTACAGCATAATTTTAATCCTTTTACATACAAATTCGTCAGCACTTTTGATTTAAACAATTTTTGTAAAAAATTTTTTTAGATTTTTGAAATTTGTAAAAGTTTATATTATGTTTTTGTCTATTTTGTAGCAAAAGATTTGAATTTTTTTTTAATTAATAGGCATATTAATATTTGGTAGTAATANGTTTTTGTCTATTTTGTAGCAAAAGATTTGAATTTTTTTTTAATTAATAGGCATATTAATATTTGGTAGTAATAAGAATTTAAGAACGTAATTTCTAAGTTTTGAGAATATGATGGAATAAGCATAATCAATCATATCCACAGATGTCCAAAATTTATTTTCGTTTCTCTAAAAGAAAATGTGTGCTCATTTTTGATACAATAGGATTTTTGATTACAAATCTGACCTTATTTCATTTTTAAACATAATACTCGTACAGTGGTACAGACAAACCGTTTTTTTTTAATCTTATTCAAAATAATTNATTTCATTTTTAAACATAATACTCGTACAGTGGTACAGACAAACCGTTTTTTTTTAATCTTATTCAAAATAATTCAAAATTAAAAATTAAAATAAAATATTTTTTGATATTGTATAAATTTATTAGAGAACATTTGTCAGTAGATGAATTTATTAATAAAGAATGAGGTTAAGAAGTTGACTGGTAAAATTAAATTTGTTGATTATCAAGAAGATTGTGAATATGGCTTAACTTGTCGATTGACGGTATACTCCGATCACATCACATCTTACAAGCTCAATTTGAACGGTAAAATTTAGAGATGAGAAGATTGAATGAGTATATTTTAGAGATCTTCTGTCAAATTATTTTTAAGATTATTTTTCTTTGCAAAATGAATTTGAATTTCATCCAAAGTCCTTCCCTTGGTTTCAGGGAGACAGAAATATATAAAAACGAATCCAATAAGAGAAACTAGTCCGAATATCCCATATCCTCCATCTTCTCCAACTGCAGTTATCAAACCACCAAATCCAAGAGTTATAGCAAAAGACAGACTCCAAGATGTAATCGTAACAATCCCACTGCCCTTTCCTGGTTAAATGAAAAGTAGAATGACTTATTTATAACTCACAATAGAATTTGAGATTACCTCTGACATGATTTGGTAATATTTCTCCCATGTAAACCCAACCTGAAAAAAGAGACGTGATGTAATTTTAAATTATCAAAATCTCTATATTTCTAGGGAATAAAATCTTTCGATTTCTAGAGCAAAACGTACTTATAGGTCCAACTCCAATAGAAAATGCGACCACAAATATGAGTAGACTTGTGAGAGGAAGCCAGCTTAGATGACCTATCGAAGAAAATTGATTCGCTGGATCATTATTACGATTTTTCATGTAGAAGAAAGAGGCCATTCCGCTCATTGAGATGGTCATAAAGCCTGTTGAGAGGAGCAGAAGTAATCGACGTCCATATCTGTCCACAACTAATGCTGCGGTAATAGTTGCCACCTGCGTCCATAACAGTAAACGTTAAACATTTTAGCTTTCTACTTCTTTCCATTAAAATCATCTCAAATATGAGTCTCAAGCCTTTTGTCGATGATGGCGTCATTTCGAAACCTATCGATTCCGGTCAAAAACCTCATTTGATTTACTCTAGGGATTCAGTGAAGAAACCAAAACCACAACCAGCAACACGGTGACATTTATAAAAATTTTACACCAGCTAAAGTTAGTAGAAACTTTTAGGTTGGAAAAAGAGATGAAAAAGTTAATAAAAAAAAAAAAGAGTTGGTCAATGAAGTATTGTAAGGAGAACAGAATTTTGAAGCGTGTATTGATTTGTAGTAGTTGGTCGTGGTCAGAAGCAGTGAAGCAAAACTTAGTTGACGAGTCTCTTAGTTCAGGCAATTTCGTATATCTCTCGCACTTACAAATGGATTTTTGATCATAAAATGAAAAAGTTATGACTATGAGGGTGGGTGTGGATAGGCTAAGACTCAGGTTTAGGTAGTTTAGTAAAAAGAAATATTATATAACATTTTACCACTTGAATAAGTCCAACAATGTTTGTAGAAAGGTTATCATTGATGCCAGTTCGAGCGGAGTGAAATATGTCAACAGTATATAAAGTAATCGGTAAGATCCCACTACACTGTTGTACGAACATTAATGTCATTCCAATGACAATGGGTTTCAAGACTGGGACTTTGAAGACATCTTTCCACGAACTTCCTTTGTCTTGACTTTCAGTCACACTCACCAATAACTTGGAAAGAGTTCAAAATTCACAAAGGTCACACATAAATCTATCCATACAATTCAAATAATCGGAATAATTTTACCGTATGAAATTCTTCTTCAATTTGTTCTAAAGTGGAATGTCGGAACCAAGACAGAGATTTCTTAGCATTCTCTCTGTCATCCTTTTGGAGAAGAAATCTCGGAGACTCCGGGACGAAGAACATAAGAATTTGACATAAAAGTGGGAGGACACCACACGCAAAGGCTTGAGTCTGCCATGACGTATAGGTGCCAATGAGATAACTAATATAAGCATTAGTAATCAAAGATCAAAGGCATCAATTCGTTAGAGTTCAATGATAAATGAGATGGGATAAATATTTGACTTACATATAGAGAATTCCAACAGTCACCATCATGTCGAGGAATGACGTCAAAGTCCCTCGGATATCAACGTCAGACACTTCAGCCAAAAAGACAGGAATTGCAAGAGAAATTGATCCACCGCAGAAACCTGACATGAAAGATCATTAGAGAAAAATAGGTTGAAGATATTTCTTCAGAATCTAGTCAAATGTCTAGTTATGTACCTGTAATGAATCTTCCAATGTAGATCATCTCTATATTTTGTGCCAGACCAATAATCAACCATCCACTGAGAAACAATGGCATAAACCAAACTATCGTTCTCCTTCTACCGAAAATATCAACTAAGAAACCTGCAATTGGACAGGCAACTGCAGCACCCAACTAAAAGACGTAAAAAGACATCTTTTCAAAATTAATAACGACGAAGCCTTTCTAGCTTTTTTTTTTTTTGAGAAGATTATAATCAAATCGGAATGGAGGGAAAGTTGAGTGAACTTTCTCCTTTGGCACTTGAGTGATAGGCGAAAGAACAGGGGAAACTCTCCATCATCATCTCATCAGAAAGCTTTTCGTTGTACAGAGAAAGTTCTTTTGGAAAAATAAAATAGCTCAGACTTACTAAGGCCAAAGGTCCTATCCAGGTCTCCTGACTAGAAGTCACTTCACCAAACGGTTTAGCATTTCGTAAATCTGGCAGTGCTGTCGCTGTGTATGCAAGTATAGATCCTAGTCCAGCTGCACTCATTGTAACTTACAAAAATTATTTAAAATCACTACAAGACTCCATCAGACTTAATTTTCCTTTAGGATACACAAAAAATACATTATTTCTTACCTGCTAGAGCTGCATAAAGTTGATGCCATCTTCCAAAACATCCTTTTGAAGTGGGTTTTGATGTAACATGAACAAATGTTACATCAAGAGTTGGGACATAGCTGCCTTCAGACGAAGCCTTCCTCTCAGGATTATATGAACTACTTTCCTGTCGTTCGTGGTGAAATGGTCCAACAATTTCCGTAAATTCGGATTCCTTTCGATTATCTAATTTCATCCTCGTCAAATGCCCGAGTAGTTTTTAAGCATCAATAGTTATATATCTACACATAAAACATTAATTTAAATTGACTAAATTGGCTTAATTGGTTCAATTTTCCAATCAAATGAAACTATTTATGATTTTAGGAATGGGTCTTAAGCAATGACGCCTGAACCTCTAAAGCCTATTTTGTACTCCTTGGAACTGTTTGATTCACAGGGAATAAAGATCAGAATAAAATACCAATACTTTCTTCTCTAATGTGTTCCACAAAGTTTCCTTTGCTTTGTTACTAATATAACCAATAAAAAGGGTGTTGATGTTCGCTTTTTGACAATCGCATCGAAAGGTTCGTCAAGAATTGGTTAAGCTTTAATATTTTGCAAAAAAGAAAATACGATTTTTTCACGATCATGCTGTATCATTAGAAGGCTGATATGCTAATAAAGCATTTATCTCAAAGAATTCATTGTGTAATTTCTAAATATCAAATTCTGACTCCAAGAGGTCACCAGTTATTGTCAACTATTAGAATAGTGATTTATTAATAAAATCTAACCTTCGGTTGAGATTACAACATCCTATTGTGAGTTTAGGGATGCACAAATACTTTATGAATATGGTACAAGGTTTTAAGTAAGTAATATGAAAGCTCAAATACCTCATTTGACCTTGGGAGGTCGCAGGACATGCTTAATCAGACTACACTTTGTTNTATTAACATTTTTGTATCTAAAATGATTCTTTTGACACCTAAATAAATTACATTCAATTCAATTCAATTCAATAATATGAAAGCTCAAATACCTCATTTGACCTTGGGAGGTCGCAGGACATGCTTAATCAGACTACACTTTGTTTNTAATATGAAAGCTCAAATACCTCATTTGACCTTGGGAGGTCGCAGGACATGCTTAATCAGACTACACTTTGTTTGATTATAGATTATACTGTAAACTATTCTTACTGTGTATTAGCAAACAAATGCTCAACGAAATAGTAGGATGTGTAAACTCAAAGTCAGCCTGAACAGCTTACGCGCTCGAGACTGGATGTTAAGGAACTGGATAGTATCTCACAGGTTATAAGAAGAAATCACAAAGAATAATTTCCTAAGAAACAAGAGTCGTTGGTAAGCCTTCTACGTTAGGTTTCATCAGCAATTGATAACGACTTGTTTACACTGATCACCGTGTTTATTTTTCTTGATCGTCATGAAAGACCCATTTGTATCATGCAATTGGAAGTGATATATGGAAGCGAAAGATGAACAAGTCTCGATTCTCTTTTTTATTCGCTGACTTCAATGAGGCTAATTCCAAGGTGATTAGATATGAGGAATTTAATTCAATCCACTAGACAACCTAGGACCCTCAAAAGGTACATAGTACACCCTTAAACATTGGCAAAAAGAGACTCCTAACTTATTGTTTATTCTGACTCCCGTAGATCCAATTGAAGATATTCAGTTTGAGGGGGAGGGGCTAAATCCCTCATTACAGGACTGATTTATTCTCAGACGAAAAGTTCAATCTTACAACAAAATCACAATCAGTCTTCAAACTGTCGTAATCGTGATGGATACCAATTTGTTCTCTTACGACACTTGACCAAATTTTTTTGTTACTTTTTCGACTAAAAAATAAACAACACTTTATGACAAAAAAAAATTAAAAATGTCGGGTGATCCCGAAACCCCGAGTTATGCTAAAATGAATATGGTCAAACCCCGGGTTTTGTCCCAAAAACCCGCAAAACCCACGCCGTTGTAACTAATATTAGAAAAATTGAGTCTTGCACTTGCACGTTGGTACTTAGTAAGCAGTTTTCGCCTACGGAAATTTTATCAAACCATTTTTTCAACAAACTTTGGAAATTAATTAATTAAAACTTCTAAACTAAAAAATTAGTCAGTTGAATATACATTAGGAATCGTCAAATCATCTTACTATCTCTCGGGACGGACCACTATTGTCTGTGAGTATAAACTAACCCTTATCTGTTTGGATTTGCTAACCTTTGACGAGTGCACTAAAGAAATCTAACGTTGTTGTAAGAAATATTTCTATTGTTATCCACTAAAATTTTCAATGATACAAAGGCTTAGAATTTTCACAAATATTTTACTTTAATAATACGAAGAATAAACTAGGGGTTGGAAGAATCACTTCTAATATATACTAAACAATGATCGTGTGATGATTTATAATTATTAAAATGTAAATAATCATTACAGTATCACGGAGCTATTATCTGTCAATTGAGTCATTCGTTACCATGAACTAGCCAAAAGTCAAGCATAACAATTAAATAATTAATAGCAAACATGTTAAGCAAACATGCAACCCTGCTCAAAATGAAGAAGTCGCATCATCCAGTAGTATTAAAACCATTTATTAGTTTATGTTAAGTTTACCCTTGCCATTTCTTGAAAGATCAAGAACACCATTAATTTTTTGAAACGTCAATAACCGCACTGAACTCATAAAGTCATAAGTGTAAACCACAAAAAAAAATGTGAGCTATAATTAAAAATTTTCCAGCAATAACTCAGCAAGAATCAAGTAAAGAATATAAGAAACTTATAAGAACAGAAAGGAAATTGAACTAAAGAAACATTATTGTATTAAATTATAATAAAAATTAGATTATAAAGTTTGTTATTGGCTAGAGTGATTTAATTTGGTCTGTTTCTGTAAAGAGATAAATTGAAATGTTGTTTAAGGTTGGAAATTGAATTAGTTGAACCGATAAATTTCTGAGTAATACTACTAGTAACCAGAGAGTTAGGTTGAGTAAATGTTAGGGTCGTAAGGAGTGAGGGCAGAATCGGAAGTGAGAAAGTTAGGTTGAAATGTAAATAAATTTGAGTGGATGTGATGTAGTAGTATTATTTGGTTTATTAAAGAGCAAATCAAATGATTACCAACATCCTGTTAGTGAGTCGGGATATGAAAGACGATGACAAGGAAATCCAATCTTGTGGAGACTTAGGAAAGTGGAACTGAGTTTGTAGAAAGTGGAGAAAGTACTTTCCTGCCGACGCACGTGGTTGGTCATGTGTGGCTCTGTCACGAGGATTTGTCCAGTGCTCCACAGAACTTGATGGGAAAGTTAACAGGAAACATTCACTTCTCTGCTCTATTTCTTCTACTACTGGAATTTCCTATCCCAATATTAACATTACATTACTATTGCTCTCATGCCTTCACGCACTTTCTTCCACTTTTTATTTGTCACTTCCAGACTTGATAAAGGTGCTCTCAGTTAGCAGGAGAAAGGAAAGAAAGTTACTCTTATTTAGAGAAAGAAATAGAAAAGAGAGACTCTCTATTACTTTCTCAAAATTTCAATTTCCCGGGGTTTTTCTCAAACTAATGAATAGAGCTTCCCCGGGAAATAACAGAACCCCACGATTATTGTCTAAACAGAAAAAGTTCTCGACTTTATCACCAAAGGAAGAAGACGTGCCAACAAATAAGAAATTCTGCCAAACACTACTACACGAAGAGATCATTAAACTTTTTGTCTAAAGCTCTTAACGCCTCAGTGGTTTAAGAACGGAAAAATAACTTACCTTATCATTACAGTGAAGTTCGGCTATGGTGACTCCGGGTGTAATAGAACTCTGGTTATTGCAAACCACATTGTCCGGTCCCTGCCAAGCAAATGGGAGATTAAGTGTTAATGTTCTTAAGGCAAATAAAAAAGCTTGGATGAATTCTTTTTTCAAATTTCCGTATTCAATATAAAATAAAATAACAGGAATCAAACCGAAAAGCCCTTTTGTTAGGTGGACAGTTGTGATCTACCATTTCCAATTTAACACATATTAGTCACCTCTTCCTACCTGCCAACACAACAAGCCTTTTGACCCAGTGTAACAAACTTCAAAGCCAAGAGCTAGTTCAATTGGAGGGACCTATATACTTTACCAAAATCAGTCAAAATTTTGCCAAATTTTCATCACCTAATACTACTCTACATCGACGTAGCTGAATTTATAGTAAAATATTTGAATATAATAAACAATTATTGAAATGTAGGGTCTGTTCACTATACGGATATAATAAACTCCGCCTATACTGAACATTCCTGCCGGTACCTACAAAGTCACTATAACCGAACTTCACTATACTTTCATTTTGAATTTCAACTTAATTAGTATAATTAATTTAAACTGTGAAATTTCAATGATTTGGACTTGGACTTGAACTTTGGAGTTGGACTGTCAGAGACAGACTAGCTTGTTTTTAAAGTTAATTCTAATGATAAAACAGGCGTGATATGGCATGAAGTGGTTTAAATTATATGATAACTTTATTTAAATGTTTCTTTCAAAAATTTTTGCAACTTTGTCAAATTATAAGAAGTTTGATTGACAAATACAGAATTTGAGAATTGGTAATCGAGATCCTCATAACGAAGAGTGAGCCTGAGTTGAGGGGATGAGGAAATAAATTCAGCCTTAACCTCAACCTCCATATGTATGAGGATTTCGATTAGTAATTATAATTACTAAATAATACTCTGTAGATGAATTCCGTTTGTGGTAAGAAATAGTAATTAATTACTATTCAAGAGAAATTGTAAGGCTGTCAAAAAAGGAATGATTCTCAGTCTTAGGTAACTATAGAGATTCCATCTAAATCATTCCTGTCAAATGAATTTCCACGTGCGTGTCTTGAAAAATAGAAAGTTAATTAAAATGAATAGAATTTCTACTTGGCGACTAGTGGTTTGATTGGATAAACTCGTAAAATGATGTAAGTTGAACTCTGATTGGACTAATTCAAAGATTAGTTGTTCTTGTTGTGCAGTTAACAAAGTTTTTTTTCCAGAAATTGCTAAGAAATGAAGAGAGAGAGAGGAAAGGAACGATAAAGTTGAAAGGAGGTTGTTAATTTTGTTCATCTCTCTGTCATCTCCCTTTGAGTCTTTCTAGAACTGGGGGTCAATTGGAGGAAATTACTTTTCTACCCAGACTTACTTTGGTTCCTTATATTCCCATGTCACTCAAATAAAAAATAAGTGGAGAAAAGTGTCTCGAACAGCAAGGGAGTAGGGATAAGTGCTATAGTTAATAAAAAGCTTGGAGAAAGTATGGTGTTGGAGTAGTTGCTTGTCATGATCATGGAACCGTCAAAGAAACGTCCTGTCAAGTTGAAGGAAGTAAGTCTCACTCAAGATGAGGATATTGCCTGGAGTATCGGATACACGATGTCACCATGAAGAATTGATCAAAGGAAATTTTTTTCAAACTCAAAACTCTTCCAGATTAACTTTGTAAAGATTTATGTTTTCATTATAAAATTTATTAATAAGTACCACCAAAAAATCACTCCAAAGGAGACCTCGACCTCATGGATATAAAAAAAAANTATAAAATTTATTAATAAGTACCACCAAAAAATCACTCCAAAGGAGACCTCGACCTCATGGATATAAAAAAAAATTTTTTTGGACAACAGGGTATGGGTAAGCTCAGAGAAAGTTTTACATATCTAATTACATGTACGNTATAAAATTTATTAATAAGTACCACCAAAAAATCACTCCAAAGGAGACCTCGACCTCATGGATATAAAAAAAAAATTTTTTTGGACAACAGGGTATGGGTAAGCTCAGAGAAAGTTTTACATATCTAATTACATGTACGATAAGTTAGACAAGAACGAGATAATATTTCATTTCAAATAAGTTAAATTAGATTTAGTAGTTAATAATTAAGTAAATAAATTAATAATGGATAGACTTTGAGTTACTAGGAAATAAACTCAATTTCAAAATAATTTAGTATGCTAAGTCGTAATTGTTCCCAGGAAGGAAACGACTAGAGACTTTTCTCACATTACTCTGTTGTCAAGCCGAATTCTACTATTTGGGTTAATTTCTTGGAGTAACATGGCTTGACAACTACCAGATCATTCTAAACCCACAGGCAACTAATTAAATTTACCAAACAGAGAGACACAATATATCAGAGAGAATAATATTATTCTCCTCAAGACTTATTTCCTACGGTATCCTTCAGTTAGTAGGAAATCACAAAGAAACTTTCTTGGAAATATTCTAGCGTATTTGTGTGAAACCAGGGGCAGCGGTAGGAGAGAAAACTTATTAGGAAATGATGCATAAAAATTAATAAAAATTAGGGATAGATTTCGATTAAAAGTTCGAACGATAGTCACTAAACTAACTCTTTGGGACAGAAGGTGGTAAAATATAGTCAGTATCATGGCATAACTTTTATCGAGATTAACATTTTTAGAAGGACTTCAGGTAAGTTTTAAATCTCGAAAGTAAACTTTTGGAGAGCATCACACTGCCTTCCATAATGATTTAGCTTAAGTCTTTCTCCATAAATAACCATTATCACAAGAACTTAGATCCATAGTAACACCCTTTCTTACTCTAAATACTTACTATTATCCTCATCTTACCTTAAGTCTCTCTCTAAAGGGTTTCCATCTAAATCCTATCATTATTTACTACACAGAGACTCCTATTAATTAATTTACTTTTTCCATTCAATTCTAATAATNTAGGAGGAAAAAAGTAGTAGGAAAGGATTGACCCAACTGACCTGTGTCCGATGCCAGACAACGGAAGCTCTGGAATGGCCCAACTTATTCTTGCAAGGTCCTTTATCATAATGCCTAAGAAGGAAGTCATCCTGAAATAAAAAAAATCAGAGATGTGAGCGGAAGGCGTTATGTGAAAAAATTTATCCCTAAGCTTCCTTTCTCCTTAGTATTTCTTCCTTTGAGAAGCCTCTTAGCTCAACTTTCTTTTCTCGCCTCCATGACTCAAGTACTCATATCAGATTTCTATTTCCTCTTATACACTTCTTCGTCTTGCTAATAGGGTTTATTTATCAACGACACATTTTCATTTTCACTCCCTACGGATTTTCAAACTCGTTAAAATCTTTGAATCTTGGGAATTGAATATGGAGAAAGTGGAAATTTATGAGTCTGACAGATCAACGAGTAATATGACGTCTGTCGTTCTTTCAAATGGTTCACACGTTCCTTTCTCATGATTAGATTACAAAAGAACCACTTTCGTTGAAAATAGATTTCATATCCTATTATTAATTATTCATCAAAGAAAGAGGTATAATTGGTATTTTCGATGACGTCGTCGCTCCAACTCCTACTCCAACGACACTTCATTTCATATTATAGCTCTTCCAATGAAATTCTTTTGTTTCCGCTAATTGAGAACCAACGTGTAGTCAAGCACGTTCTCTTTCACGTATTTTTCTTTATCATATACATACGAACATAGGGAAAGTAGATATCGTGTTTTAAGAACAAAAGAATACTGTTCACTTTTGGAAACACGGGAAATGGAAAGAACGGTTTTGAG
>NIPM01002270.1:0-10423 GCA_002738285.1 Holacanthella duospinosa | reverse complement strand
TATTATTGAATATTGTTTTTTATTAAAATTCTATTAGAATTATAACCGAGGCTTCAAAAATTTTGTCCCATATTTAGATGATCAATATCTAACTACTGCATTTTCAACCAATGGTAGTAAAATGAAGGTTTCTTTTTGAAAGTGATAGATTGTAAAATAGATTTAATTCATCAACTTAATTAAATTTTTTAATTTTCTGATCAAAGTGCTCTTCACCCAGTATTATATGCACATGGTACGACCTGATCTATTTAAACAGGCTATAAATTTATAAAATTGTGGAAAGTTTTTATTTACGAGTACTAAAAAATCTGGAGCTGAAAAGGTTTAATAAAAAGATTTAGATTTAGGCTTACAAAAGTAATACCGTGTTTCTCATATTATAAGCAAGGGCTTCNTTACAAAAGTAATACCGTGTTTCTCATATTATAAGCAAGGGCTTCTATTAGGGCGTTCCGCGCAAAGAGACACTCGAATTTTGTTTAATTACGCCTTTAATAATATACTAATAATATCAAGACTTTTAAATTAATAAATATAGACTAGAAGCTTTATTTATAAATAATTATATTTTGAATATTATCATGAATAGTTTGCAAAAATTGAAAGATTCAATTTCAGATAAAGAACAGCGGATTTTCATCAAATTTGGCGTAATCCTGGGACACAGTTCTGAGATAATTCATAAAGAATTAGTTGAATCAGTTGGAAATAGTGCCTATAAACTAAATACAGTCAAGAATTTAGTTACTAAGCTTAAGAGAGGCTACAATGTGGTCGAAGATAGCCGAAGAGGAGATACAAGTAATGTCTCTAAAAATGAAAATGGGTACCTCATTTTCTCACGGATGAACAAAGAGAACATAGAGTGTTAGCATGTAAAAACAATATGCAACTCTTATCGAGACAAAATAACTTAATTAATCGAACTTTAGCAATAGATGAAACTTGGGTGTCTTTATACATGCAACCCCAACGTGTCCAGATTCGATCTTGGAGAAATAAAAATAGAGATCCACCTGAATTTGTACTTCAATCTAAATATGAAAAAAGAGAATGCTAATACTAGCAATGGATTTTTAAGGTGTTGCTTATTGGAAGATCTGTACTCCTAAAGAGACAGTAACTGCAGAAGTCTATAAAAACTTCCAAATCGAATTATTAGACAAATGGTTACCTGATAAGAAATACAAGGTGCCTATAATATTACATTATAATGCTAGACCACATAAATCAAATCTTGTAAAGCAGTATTTTATTGATGAAAAATTCTGGTTTGGGATCATCTTCCCTATAGCCCTGATATTAGCACACCTGATTTCAATTGTTTTGGGCAATTAAAGATGAAGTTAAAAGAGAATATTTACGGCTATTGGAATGAATTAGAAAGTCAGCTAGAAAGTGCAATTTAGGAGCTTAATGCTAAAGGTTTTATGAATAGTATTTAGAAGTTACTCGAAAGATGGAGAAGTGTAATAGATGCAGAAGGTTCGTATCTATAAACACACTAATTTTCAACTTTAATCTTTTATAGTAAATTTTTTATTTAATTTTTTATTTAATTTTTTTCGAGTATCTCTTTGCTCGGAAAGCCCTAATATTTGAGCATGCCAAAAATAGAAATTCAATAGAAGCCCTATGGGCTTCTAATATGGGTAGGGCTTGTATTGACGTGAATAATTTTTACCTGGTCACATAGTTGTATATTTTTTGATAAAATAAACAATTATTGATAAATTAATATTCAATAGACTTCTATTTAAGGTAGTGCTTTTAATATGAGAAACACTGTAGAGAAAAAAAATAATAGCTACTAGCACTAATGAAACAACCACAATGCCTGCTATAACATAAATATTGTAAGATTCGGATAAATCTTTGTCTTGATCAGTAGGCTGCTCATTTGTTGGATCAGAGGAAACTGTATCTTTTATACCTACAGTTCGAGTAGAAAACTCTGTATCACTGGGAGATTTTACAGGAGTTAATATTTCATAAAATGAGTACTGGCTTGAAGCTTTGTTGTCATTTCCTCTGTGTGTGTTAACCAGATTTTCGTTAAGAGTTAAAGGTTTACCATCTCGCAAAAAAGGGATGAAAGAAACACCACTTAAATAACTAAAATGGATTTTTGGGCCATCAGATTCGATAGTAAATGGTGTACAGTAGTCTCTCGGTTAAGTTCGTATATTTAACCCAGAGTCTTAATGCCAACTTAATAGGGAGATGAGAACTTAAGGGATTTTAATATTTAAATTAGCGTTTTATCAAAATTTTACATTCTTTTGATTATTGCGATTTATATAGACCGACTCGATTTTAAATCTTCGAAAAAAAAGAAAACTTTCATCCATCCAATGAAGAATAAAGGAAAAAGAAAGAGATTAAATGAAAACGAAAGGAAAGAAATTATATATAAACTTAGTAGCCCTAGTCCACCTAGCAAAAGATTTATCGGAAGAGAATATGGTGTCAGAGATACAGCAATTAGAAAGATTATGAATCAAAAAGATTCTACCCCAGAACGTACAGCTTTAATGAGCGAACAAAGAAGAGAAGAAACTTTTAGATTTAGCAAAGGAAAATTTAAAAAATAGAGGAGAAGTTATCTTATTGGATAAATTCGATGCGCCTGGCTAAACTAGCTGTACCGCCTTCACTGACTAAAGAAAGAGCAGAAGAGATTGCCGAAGAATTCAATATAAAAAAGAACAATTTAAGGCTAGTTGGCAATGATTGTCTAATTTTAGATTTCGATATGGTATAAAAAATATGTCACTCCACGGAGAAGAGGCTGAAGTAGATAAAAACGATCCGGTTGAAATTAGTATCCTATCGCCACCTAAAAAAGGAAAATGACACGTTAAATTTTAATGATAATCTTATTAAAACTGGATTTTCATTAAATTTTATTTAAAAAAACTTTATGAATTGTGAATATAAGGAAATGAATAAAAAACCAACAATTAATGAATTGCATTAAATATTCCCCAATAATCAAGTTGCTTATGAATTATTATTAAAGAACGATTTACTTTACAAGGAACTTGAATGTACTACTTGTCAAATACCAATGAAGATAAATGAAGATGCTAAATTTTTTAGATGCAACAAAAGAAATTGTAGTAAACAAGGAACAAAAATATCAATAAACAAACATACTTTTTTCAGTTCAGTAAAGATACCATACAATTATATTTGTCAAATTGTTCAATTGTGGTTGGCAAAGGCTTCAGTGGAAACAGTAATAGAATTAACAGGTCATTCACCAAATACAATTGATAGTTTTTATAGCAAATTTAGGGAGCTTGTCACTAACTCCAGAAGATAAAATTATTGGAGATGAGGGTATATGTGTTTCTATTGATGAAACAAACTTTGGAAAAAGGAAGTACAATAAAGGACATCCTGTTCAAGGTGTATGTTTACTAGTTGGGATAGAAAAGCTTCCAAATGGAAAAATATTCTTAGCAAAAATCGAGGACAGAAGTTCACAAAGTTTAATACTACTAATTAAGAAGCATGTTATTGTCGGAACCACAATACATACTGGTTTATGGAAAGGCTACAGAAACTTGGAAGAATATGGATAAAAGCACTTGACTGTCAATCATTCTATCGAGTTTATGAATAAAGAAACCAGAGCTTGTACTAATAATGGAGAAGGTTTAAATAGTGGGTTAAAAAGAATAATCCCAGCGAGAAATAGAACAAGTGATTGTATTGACTATATCTGGTGAATAGGTATGGAGAAGACAAAATAAAGGTAAAGAATGGTTGAAATTTATTGAAGCACTTAAATATATCTATTATGAATTATAACATTAGTTGTTTAAAATAAATTTTATTTTATAAAAAATAATTAGATAAGGTTCAAGCTCAGAATGCATGAAAATGGATTAAATACATCCTTAAAATAAGTACTAAACATTTTAAAATACACCCTTGAATTAAATTGAGTTATAAAAAATAGTTATAATATAAACTTTTTTAAAATAAACCCGTAAAAATTACACGTCGTTTAAGTATTAATTATTCCTTTTTAAGGTGGCGGTAGGATACTATATTTATCCCAACGATCCGTTCTATTTGAATCATTAAATAAGTTGTATAATCAAAGTAAAGAATATAAATGCGAGAATGTGTATAACATGGATGAATGCGGTTTATTCTTTCTTATGTTGCCTATATATACTCTCTTAATGCCTTCAGAAGATATATCTAGTACAAGAGGTAGAAAAAAATCAAAAGAACAAGTGACGCTAATAGTTTGTGCTAACTCTACCGGATCCGATAAAATTCCTGCAACTATGATAGGAAAATCAATTGAGCCTGTTTGTAGTAAAAATAGAAGATTGCCTATCCCATATTTAAATCAAAAAAGAGCATGGATGGACGTTGGTGTTTGCTGGAAATGGTTTGACGATGTATTCTTCCCACATGTTAGAAAGAAAACAAATCTACAAGTATTGCTTATTCTTGATAACGCTCCAGGTCACTATGATGCATTCGAGAGAGACCGCGTTATAGTGGTGTTTTATCAGCTAATTGCACAAGTTGGAAGCAACTTTGCGATATGGGAATAATAGCTGCACTAAATAAAAGGGACAAACATCTGTATTTGAAGGATGTTCTTTCCTTTTATAGTCTTAATGAAGATACTAAATCCCGCAAGAGAGAAATGGCAAAGTTAATGGCAGGGGTACTGTTGGATTAAGCTACGGAAATCCAGCTCATTTAATGGATACAGTAAAATATGTGAAAGAAGATTGTGATTCTATAACTCAAACTACTATTAAAAATTCATTTAAGAAAGCGGATATTATTGATTTTGATTTTGAAATAGTGAATAATCATGAAATAGTAGATATTAAAGATAGTACTATTTTTGATATATCTGAATTAGTTAAGCGTATTGAAGCAATATCTGATGAAATCAAACATCAAGATTTGGACAATTACATTCATATTGATGATGAAGATAATGAAGAATACGCTAGACCTTTATTGGAAGAAGTCAACGAAGTTATTAACTCTACATTTAATAGTTTGCAAAAAGAAAACGATATAATGGATGTTGATGAACCAATTCAACCTCAAGTTTCCTTCAATTTTTATGAACTTTACGATCAAATTGATAAAATAGAGAATTATTTGAATTCTGTAGACTTTCAGGAAAAAACTGGAGACGCTTACGATGATATAATGCGCGATTTTGAAGCATTTTCAAAGAAGATGAGATATTTTTCGTTGAATAAAAAAGAAAGAAGCAGATAGCTTTGCGTCAGATGACCTTATTTGACATGCTCAAGAAATAATTAATAATATTATTGATTAAACTTTACTTTTTTTGAAAAAATGTTGAACCTTGATTTTCGTGAATTTTGTGAGAAATTAATAAGATAACTGTAATAGCTCTCCACTCATCTTTTTTCGGATTTAAATCCTCATCACAATAGTCAAGAATGGGAATGTGATAGTATTCAGCACTACAAGAGCCATAAATTCTATCACCATTTCCGTTTGAAATACAATAAAGAGTTCTATCTGATTTATCTCAAAAAGAGCAAGGGATATAAGGTTTCTTTCCTTTTGTAATGAAAGCCTCGATATACCATTCTTTTGATTGTTGGCTATGTTTAAAAGGTATGTGCATATTTTCATTCTTTATAACAGGTCTAATTGCTCTATCTATTCCATATATTGGTATTTGATATCCGTCTTCTACTAATGGAAAACTCTAAATAGTATCACTAATTTTTTTTGAAATAGTGATACTATTTTAATAATATCACTACCAATCAGTATCACTTTGTAGCACAGCCGAGTCGGTGAATAAAGCTTGAATTTTTTTAGATTTATTTTCTGCAATGAGCAAGCGTACATACTCCATGGCCTTCAAGAAAGAGGAGATTGAATTCAACAACGCGGGTAACACTGCTTACAAAGAGGCGATACATTTTGGAGAACGAAACACCTGTATTTATGATAGTTCAATGTTTTATCAGTGGAATCGAAAACGAGACAATATCGGAACGAGCGGGGCCACTAAGAAACGAACTGGAAGAAAGTCAAAATTGGAATAACTCATTATAATGAAATTATTGAATTACTTTTGATGAAGATTAAAGTGACCCTCACGTTTATTGCTGAACGAGCGTAGCAGCTGGCTACAGACAACAGTATTGAGTTACTCGCGTCAGGCCGTTGTATTTATGGCTTCTCCTTACGACGAATGACCAATCCAACAACTCAACAGTTGATTTAAAGAGCTGTTGACTACTTCAAGGCAGCCTACCTTTTTTGAACCCCTCTAAGACAGTTTTGATGGACGAAACCGCTGTTTATTTTGAAGATCCCGGACGCAGACCGTTGATCTCCGAGGACGGCAACATATTGTTATGAAAAGTACTGACTTCTCTTCGATGCGTTTCACGACTGCTTTAGCAGTCTGGGCCGATGGTCGAAAAGCTCCACCTCTGGTCATTCACATAAGTAGATCTGCCAATGGTATTTCTAGACAAAGTGGCCCAATTCTTCAAACCAACCAAGAGAAAGCTTGGGTAAATCAGGAACTTCTTATTGCTTGGATTGACACCATATTTCCTTTGTTGGATGTGTCTGCGGGGAAGTGCATCATTTGGGATTCTTGCTGAGCGCATATTGCCACGAGCGGGAAAGACCATTGCCTTCGAAGAAATATCGAACTGATTGTCATTCCTGGTGGGATGACACCGTATTTACAGGCTGGCAATATTGGAATATTTCGTAGATTCAAAGATGATGTGTCTAAGATTTAACATCATTGCTAATTGGAAAAATTCAGGTAGCATCGAATACACTAGAGGTGGCAACCTAAAGCCTCCTACCCAGCAGGCAGTTTACAGTTTGCAGTTGGATGCATGACGACAAGTTCCAAAGTTCAATCTTTGCTTCCGGATTTGCCAATAACTACAAGGAATAGCACATTGCCAAGGTTATGGAAGTGCTTTCTTCACCTCATGGGAAAACGCTGGAGACTAATGCGGAATTCTTAGATGATCCAATGGATTGTGTTGATGAGGCAATCTCACTAAATCATTTTATTCCGATACCAAACTACTGTATGTCCAAATAGTATCACTAAAAAATGTTCAAATAGTGATACTATTTTAATAATATCACTGATACTATTTGGAGTTTTCCGTTAGTCTACGCCACAAATTTTGCAACATTTTAAGTAGCTTTTTAAATAATAAATCAAAATAAATATAATAAAAGTATTCATTGCAAACAATAAAATTAATTCAAAATACGAATGCTCATTTTTTTCGTTTTTATGAGTTTGAAGTCTTGGTTGTCCAATTCTCTATCAGAAATACGTTTAGAATCTATACAAAATTCTGCGAAAACAACTTGCTTGAGAGACTCCAAATTTATACTGTAATTATAGAACATCTTTGCATATAGTAACATTATGGCCTAGAGATTAATATACAGTGACTCACAAAAATGGCCAAATGTTTTTAAATATTTCCATTTAGAGCTAATTGTTAAACAAATATGCTAAATATTAAAAAAAACCCATTCATTTCATATAAAACTGACTGTCTAAGTTTTCTAAAAATTAAGTTTATAAATTTTTAATTTAAATATTAAGTTAAATGATTGCAACAAAAGGATCGTCACTTATTTGGCCATTTTTGCGGCCGATCTTGTCAATAATTAGTCCAACCAACTTTTCTATCTAAAACAGCTTGAATGCGATTAGCCATAGAATTTATGATTCTTTTACACTCATCAGCACCGAATTTTCCCCATTCCAATTTAATCCGGACCCAAAGTTTTAACATGCCTGAGAGTGCTCTATCATATTTGTTAAGCCGGACCTTAAGCCAAGTCCATTAATGTTCGATCGGATTAAAATTTGGAGATTGCGCAGGGAAGTTTAACACTTCAAACTTTCCAAGTTTCAGCCATTCCTGTACTAGTTTGGCTATATGTTTGGGGTCGTTATAGTGCTGGAAAATGACCTGGTTTTCAATCAAATCATAATGCTTAATAGTTTCTTGTAATTCCTTCATTAAAATATCTCTATATTTCTCTTTTACAAGTTTTCCGTCTAATTTTTTAAGGAACCCAGGGCCATTAATGGTCATACAACCCCAAATCGTAAAAGATCCTCCCCCATGCTTAAACTTTTGATTTACTGTTCTTGTTTCCATCTATTTGATGTAAATTTTCCAGCCCCAAGATTTGCCATCAGAACAAAACCTATTAATCTTAGTTTCTTCCGACCATATTATAAGTTTCCGGTCGGAGATTGTCCAGCTTTCATGTAGTTTAGCAAAGTCGCATCTTTCTTTGATATCTTTCTTGCTAATCAAAGGCTTTTTAATCTTTTCTGATGCTTCTAAACCGGATTCTTTAAGTGCACGTCTTACTGTCTCATTACTAACAGATACGTTTAAACTTGATTTTATAAGTTTATTCGCTTCCACAGATGTTTCTAGAGATCTGGAGGTAACTGCATTAACAAGAAATCTCTTGTTTTGAGATGATAATTTTTTTTGGTCGACCTAACTTGTTGATTTCAACATAGGGTCCGTATTTCTTACGAATATTCTGATAGTTGACCGACTTGCAAGTTTAGTAAGAACAATAACTCTATCACTCTTTCCATTATCAATATGTGTAAGTATAGCGTCTTTATTAGCATCAGATATTTGTTTCATTAGCTTTAATTTAAGTAATAAATCAAGAATAAGCTACTTTAAATATATGTTTTATTTTAAACTAAATAGTAATGTATCTAAACAAGTATTTTAAAGGAATCATACAAATCTGGATTAAACGCACAAAAATGGCCAAATAAGTGACGATCCTTTTTTGCAATCATTTAACTTAATATTTGAATTAAAAATTTATAAACTTGATTTTTAGAAAACTTAGACAGCCAGTTTTATATAAAATCAATGGTTTTTTTAATATTTAGCATATTTGTTTAACAATTAGCTCTAAATGGAAATATTTAAAAACATTTGGCCATTTTTGTGAGTCACACTGTATATGGAGTCTGATGAGTTTTTATTAATATTAAAAATTTCATGAATACAAGCTATTCCGATCAATTTCGTAATCCATTTATAAATAGTCTAAAAATTATAAATAATATACAAAGATTTAGTAGAATTAAATGATAAATAAGTAATTAATTTAAAAATTACTCAATTGGTTGGATAAGGTAATGAATTTTTCATATTATCCATCAAAATCTGCATTAGTAAACTGACAATAAATAGCTACTTATCTTTTTAAATCGCCTCTTCTAGCCAATATATTACGAAATTGATCGGAAAAGCTTGTATTCATGAAATTTTTAATATTAATAAAAACTCATCAGACTCCATATATATTAATCACTAGGCCATAATGTTACTATATGGCACAAAATTTTTGAAGCCTCGGTTATAATTCTTTCATATTAATGCATCATAGTGAAAATAGATTGATGAAGCAACTAAAATGGCAAGAAATATAACTAACAGTTATTTTATGGATAGTAAATACATGAATTTATTTTTATTCTTACTATCCATAAAATATTTATTAGCTNTAATTATATTCTAATTGGTCGAGAAATTTTAGTTTCTTGAATGCATAAAATAGTAAGAATGAAAATAAATTTATGTATTTACTATCCATAAAATATCTCTTAGCTATATTTCTTGCCATTTTAGTTGCTTCCTCAACCTATTTTCACTATGATGCACTAATATGGGACAAAATTTTTGAAACATAATTCTATTCTAATTGATCGAGGAATTTTAGTTTCTTGAATGAATAAAATAGTAAGAATGAAAATAACTTTATGTATTTACTATCCATAAAATATCTGTTAGTTATGTTTCTTGCCATTTTAGTTGCTTCATCAACCTATTTTCACTATGATGCACTAATATTCTAGAACTATAACCAAGGCTTCAAAAATTTTGTGCCATATTTCTTGCCATTTTAATTGCTTCCTCATCCTATTTTCACTATGATCACTAATATTCTAGACTTATAACCGAGGCTTCAAAAATACTATGCCATATGGGACAAAATTTTTGAAGCCTTGGTTATAATTCCAAATAGAATTTTTGCAAAAGATGAATTGCATTATAAACATAAATACAATTTTATACAAGAAAATATTTATAATTTAAAATTTATTGGATTTGGTTTGATATTTCTCCAGTTAATTCTCTATCTTATAAATAGGATTGAATTAAATTGATGTGAAAAAATGAATGAGAATCTAGGCAAAAATTTATCAAAAAAATAATGGTCTTATAAAAAAGGCATGTTATTGTTCTTATTCGATAAAGATGAGTGAAGTCTATAAGGAATTGAAAGCAAAAATATCATAAATCATGTTTTATTAATCAAAATATACATAAAA
>NIPM01002268.1:0-10438 GCA_002738285.1 Holacanthella duospinosa | reverse complement strand
GTGCTGGATCAATAAATTTCCTTTTTGATTTCTTATCTTTTTTAATAAAAAAATAGTGATAAATAAATAAATACTAAAAATAATACAGTTTAAATATATCTAATTTTTTATTCATATTTATTTATAAGCTGAATTGACGCTTTGGTTTACAAAAAATAGGGAGTCCGAATTTCCATGCGACATAGTGTATTTTCTTCAAGAATTTACTCATTTTATCAACTAAATACATTATAATTCCTTCAAAAATTTTCTTCCATTTATAGTCGTTTTCTGCATAAACTGTAATAAAATCGAGAATGTTTTGATCTGTTTTTAAGTGACCTATAACAAGTCGCACTGGAATAAACCATGCAAAGATAGTAACAATGAATGCACTTGTATAAATAAATGCTGTATGCAAACATTTTGATCTAAGATGAAAGGAAGCAAAAGGAAGTACACTTAGATTGTAAATTTAGTAGAGACAAAAATCAGGAAGTAAAAGAATTTAAGGAAATATATAATCGATTACAAAAAGAAGTTAAAGCCATAGAAGTAAATCTAATATAGATCTTAAGGTTTTAGGAAGAAAGATTACGATTTGAAGATGTCGCTTCAAAACAATTGTTAGTAACAAAAAAAGCTCGTATCGAATCCAAAGAATTGAAAAATGAATGTCGTATCTCGTTTTTAATTAATTTCATTATATAGAGAGAAAGAATAAAGAATTGAGAGAACTCATTTCCAAATCGGACAAAGCGATTAAGAAGATTGAAGATGATGTCAAAAGGACTCAAGTAACTTAATATAAATAAAATGAGGTTTTAGGATAATTTCTATACTACAAGATTAGCCAATTTGCTTGATAAGACTATTTAATTAAAAATTAGTACCATATCGCTCATTAAAATCTTTCAAAACCATATTATAAGCAAGATAAGTTTGATCAAACAAAGCCTTATTTTCACTATTCTTATCTCCTCCCAACACATACGGTTGTCTATACAAATTTTTTACAGAGATCAAGGATTTTAGGTTGGGGAAGATACAATTTTGTGGTTTTCTTACTGAGATTATTTAATATACAAAAGCTTTTAAAAATTTGGTTTTCCATAGTATCATTTTGTTGAGCCTTTATAATAAACTTCAAACTAACCTGGCCTATATTCATAGATCAATGAATGTGGAGAATACCTTTAGTTAATAATTTGACCAATGGTTTACCTTCTATATCTACATCTTCGTTAAATCTTCGTCTCACTTCTTTTTGGAAGTTTTCTTTCTGCCATTTTTGGTGTAAATTTTTGCTTCCTTCTTTTACTATTTCTCGGTATAATTTTCGGGCATTCATTTTGGTTCAAGATGTTTGAATTGTGGATAAAATCGTGTTTCAAGTGATCTTAGGAATAAAGGAGTCGAATATTTTTTTGAAGTTGCAGCCAAACTATTAGTTAAGAGGATTTTTTAAAAAAAAATATATCTGTAAAAATTTGATTCAGCATGATTTTACCATCGCTTTTTGATAGATCATAATAAATCGCATTATAAAACATTTTTTGAAAAGGTTTGAAAATCTCATTTTAGAAATTATTTAACTACTTTTCCAGATTCATCAGGAATTTAAAGATTTTTTGAAATGATAGGACAACCAACTGAAAGCAGCAGCAATAAACAAAAGATAATGAACGCAATAACCATAATAATAGATAATAAAAGTAGAAAAGAAGAATGGGATAAAATAGTAGAAAAGATCATTAAACCTATTATAAAGTAAATTTACCTCTCCTCCAAATTCTCTCATTGATAGTTCTTTATCAAGTCCGATATTAATTAATACGACAGGAAGTGATAGCCAACCTTTAAGAATAAATGTATAATATCCCCTATAATGGTTTTTTCTATATAGCCTTTGATTAAGTTGGCTCTGATTTTCTTGGATTCTAATTCTATTAGTGGCGAAGAAATTAGTAAGGTTTGGTATATTAGTGATACCCGAAAATACTTGAAATACTTAACTCAAATACCAGTAACGACTTATACTCCAGATGACGAAATAATTACCGAAGATTTGAGTTTAGAAACTCCGGTTTATGCTGGTTTATTTGAAGCTTTAAATGTATTTTCAATCGTTGTTATTTTTAGCTATTAGATGAACTTATAGTTTTAGTTAAAGATATTGAGGTCTCTCCTTATTTTCTTGTCGTTTTAAATGGAATTATTGGCAATCCAAAACCATCTTGTGTCTCCGATGCTAATGAGAATTTCAATAAAGAAGACATAATAAGCTCTATCAAAAATGTAATCTTATTTTTAAATTTTTTAGAAAAATGTCAAGACATCTTTTATTTCATCAGCTCAAAATTGGTTAGGCTTGCCATATCTAATTGATCAAGTAAAATCTCTACATTTCATTTTATAGACACAAACCGAAAATGTCAGAAATGAAGAATTCCATCGTAACATTATAGAAGAACAATACTATATTAGATTAAGAGGAATAGAATTTAGTAAATTACAAAAGTTAAGTTCAAATAGATAAGGAATATCAACAGAATACCATAGATCACGTAGAATCAAAAGAAAGCAATGAGTTTATACAAAACATATTCGGTGAAGCAATGAAAGAAAGTCAGCCTCGGGAAACATTTCAACTGGATATGCAAACAAATATGGTTTCTGAGCCAATAAATCAACCAGTTGAAGCTCATCCACAAGAATCAATGGAAGAGTCAGTAGCTTTGCCATCTCAAGGTAGACAAAAACGAAAACGGTCTAAAACAGCATCTAAGGGAGCTACCAAGTCGCCTCCTAGTAGAAGAAGATCAAGGGCTAAAGTTGAAACTCCTCCCGTGCTAACCAAAATTAAATCACCGGAAATCAAAACCGAGGCTCCAGTGCATCCGGCTATAGTAGAAGAAGGTTCAAATGAATTAAATATTAATACTGATGCTCTACAACCCCCTAATGCTAATGATATGAATAATTATGATTTCTCGCAGGCATTTTCGAATCAACATTCTGGCATGGAACAAAACAATCCTGCTTTTATGGCGCAGAATGCTAATCAACAAAGACCACCGGGAATAGCAAATCAGCCACCGCAGCAAAAGAAGGGGAGTCAAAATATGGGCGTTAGTTTATCAGAAACCTCAAGCAATCTTAACTCATCCAGCATTGATAATATGCAAGTGTCGCAGATGTTTCCTCAAGCCATGATGATGCAAGGACGCATGCCAGGACAACAAAGACCGCCCGGTATTGTCATGAGCACCACGCCTACTATGGGCCGACCAAGTGGTAGTGGTATGAATTCGCCGAATATCAAAAACCAACATCCAAACTTGAATTCACCACGACCGCAAACTGGCATCAATCAACAACAACAGATGCTGCAGCAGATACAGGCAGGAAATCCGTTTTTTCAAGGAGGCAGAGGCTTTAATATGCCTAGCTCTCCTCAACCCTTGTCGAATCCTAATCAACAACCCCAGCCTCAACAAGGACAACTGCAAAACAATCCGATTTGGACGGGTCGTTTATTCTGGCCACTAGTTCAAGGCCAAGAATTGACCATCGATATTTGTGTTCTTCCTGTTGCGAATCGTAGTAATCATTATGCAGTAGATGAATATCAATTAAATGATTGGCCCCAATCTTTAAAGATCACGAACTTGATGCCAGCCTTCATGCCTTATTTACAACGCCAGGCGACTACGCTGAGTTTACCTTATGTTTCACTGATTCCGAATCCGGCTACTAGCCAAGCTAATCCCAATAATTCGAACTCTTTCTTGGCCCTTCTCAAACAATTAGAACTGCGGAAAATCGTATTAGCCCTACCTTTATGATTTAGGTTGCGGTTGTTACGTTTAAAAATGATCAAAATAAAGGATCATTCGGACTAGTCTTATTTAACGCCAGTAATCGATTGATCGGCTTATTATTCCTGAAATCTCCAATCCCTAACCTATCAAATGTCGTGAACCAAATGATGTCTCAAAATCCTGGTACATCCACTCTTAACTTTTAAGGTTTGATGCAAAACATGGGCTTCAACCCGCAAGGCATGAACAACGTTCAAGTCCAACAACGATTACAAATGATGCAACAAGGTGGCAATAGTCCTATGAGGCCGCAGCAAAATCAACCTATGTATAATCAAAATTCTAACGATCCTTCAACCCCAGGTCAAATGACTCCTCAAGCCTTGCAATATCAACAATTTAATAACAATGCAACTAATCCTGTTGCTGGGTTCACTAATGCTCAAATGCAACAATTTCAACAGCAGCAGATGAATCCTCAGCAAATGAATTCTCAACAGCAGCAACAGTTTCAACAGAATATGGGGCAAGGTTTTAATGGTATGCAGTTTATGAATCCTAATCAAGGCCAATTCTGACTTCCATTAAAATCTATTGTTGATTAATAATTAAATAAAACGGTTAATCTATTTTTAAGTCGAGACCATATTTTCCTAAATTTCAAACTATTGGTAAAACTAAATCCCAGATAAATGGTATACAAAAGGTTCCAGTCCTGATTCTATTTTTACTTTGTGGTAAGATTAATAATGTTTCGGATTTCGGGTTATCTAACAGGGTAAACAGTTTAAGTTTAAACCTATTAAATAAACAAAGATCCAGGAGCATATCGTACGATGCTCGAGATCATTCAAAAAGCCAAGATCAAATCGTCAGATTATATTCAATAACAAAAACCCTAATGTCGCGGTCATCCTTGGCTTAATTATATAAATATGGGAGTTTATTTTCGTTCACCCATTTTACTTATTAAATAATTGGTTGATAAAGAATGAGAATAATCTAGATTCATTATAAATTTGGTTGAGTTAAAATCAAAAAGGGAATAAAGTTTCATATCCTTAAATCTTACAAGTTTCGAAGCCCCAATATTTTCCAAGGAGTAAACCCACACAAACAAACGAAACTTATAAAAAGGACTCCATCATCCAGTCCAAAATATGTATTTTCTAATTTATATCTTCGATGCTTCTTCATTGCCAATCAACAACTGCCTCAGCGCCAACGCGGGGACTAACGGATCCAGCAGTCCCAGCAGCATCTACAGTGGGACCAATGCCTCTACCAGTGTTTGCGGGCCTGGTGCTACAACTATGGGTAATAGTAACACCAACTCGAATACTCAATATTACGGCCCCAATAGCGTAATCCAAACTACTAACTCTAATTCCAACTCACAATCTCAAAATTCGCTTGGTTTTTATGCTAATGCTCAAGCTCAAAATAACGCTTATTCCGCTACTACTAATTATCAAAATGGCATGAGTTTTAATAATGATTTTAATTTTGGTACTGCAAACTCTATGACTTCTAGTCCAGCAGGTTCGAGCTTTAGTAACACGGGTACTGGTTCCATAGGCGCGTCCGTCACTTATGGTGGTAAAACTTATAGTTTTGGTAATAGTATCACGAACACTGGGGCTGGTGCAAATGGTTCCAATGGCGGTAGTTCGTCTACTAATGGGTCTACTTCTACTCATACTTGATTTATTTTTATAAATCTATATAAAAAGTTTTCAGAGGCTTGATTGGGACCAATTTTCATGCAAAACTTTAATCAAAACAATCAAGCTTTCAAGACCAATCGAATTGCTTCAACTATTGGATCATTCTCTTTTTCATATTTGCTCAATTCCGTTTTTATTTTGTCAGCCACATTCCGATTTAGAGAAACAAAAAAATCATGATTAGCGAAGAAAACAGGGCCATCAAGTTTTGATTGTTTCAATAGATTATAAATATGAAGAGATGGTACTAGCTTCGAAGACAGAAATGACAGCAATATTATAGGAGGTAAACAACTATAAGTTTTCATCGTTGTGCTATATTTTTCTTTATAAAAATCCGTTTTATCTGAGAAAATCAATCTTCTACAAACTGGAAAAGAAAGGATAGAGATATACCTATAATCTTTCAGTGCAATAAAACAATTCGATTTGAGCTCTTGTATCTCGTCTTGATTGAATCCTATTTCATCATTAGTTTTTCCTGATGAGTCTTGCATTTGAACAAACGAGAATTCCAAATTCGTAGCATCAGAAGCGAACGTCATCATACCATTCATATCAAGCTGACAAGACGAAGAATAGAATAGATATCTAGTGATAGTGAAGTAGATCAACTGATTCATACTATCAAATATTGAGCGAGAAAATGTGGGATATACATTTCTTTAATCTTATACCCTAATTGGCCTTTTTGTAATCTCGACAATATTTCTTTATTAAACCAATGGAGAATTGTTAAAAGTTGAAGTATCGGTTTGCTCAATTGTTGTTCTGTTGGATGGGCATCATCAAAAATACTACAAAAAATGCTAAATTCCTAAGTATACATTGGTTCATCCGTTGTAAATAATAGCAAAACAGAATTGATTTGCTTTTTCAATTGATCAATTAATGGATTTAGGACGGTGTTGATGCAAGAATCTAATTTCTAAAAACATAAAATTCAAAAAGCACTTCTGCGATAATTTTGAAAACCGAGATAATTTCTTTGTTAAAATTCTGCTTGATGCTGAATATTTCTTTAATAATCTGTTGAATTATATTACCAACACATTTACAAAGATCCAAATTCCTAATTTGTGATTTTTTAGCCTGAGGAGAAGATATAGAAAGCGATTCTGGGGTGGATGAAGCCTTTATATTGGCCCTAAACCCAGGAACGAATACAGATTCATTATCCATGTTTCCCTAATAATAAAAACAACAATTAAATATAAAATCAAGGATACCATGCTTAATGATCTAGTTATTAATATGGATGTTGCATCTTCAACTACTTTCCCTACTAATTTCAAAGTTGTTGGGTCAAATTGTATCGAAACCAATTCACTAAAAAATTAACAACGATGAAGAGATACGATTTAAATATTTTGATAATATAAGCTATATCGTTTTTCGTAGGTATATCAATTCCATTAATTGGAAATGCTAAGTTTATAGGATTAAGTATCTTTTTTGTAACAATATCTATATAGTTATCTTGATAAATCTTAAATGCTTGATAAACTTGATTCCTAACTTCATCACTATAAAAGAGTATTATAGTGATAGTATATTAACGATTCATGTTTCGAAAACAATATCGTGATATTGTTTATCAACCTTGGGTAATCATTTTTGAAACATTTGTCTATTAAATGGTTCTTCGTCATTGATATAGTTTGTATATTTAATATGAAATGATCTTTCAAGTCCTTCCAAAATATCATACTAATACTATCATTGCCATGTTTCTATATATTATGGTTGTGATAATAAACTTTGTGATAAATATCATAATAAGAGATATTATCAGATTCATTGATCATATTTTTAAGTGTTGATTCCAAAGTATCAAACTAAAATAATTTAAATTTAGATTAACTTTATTGTCCATCTCTCTTATAGAGTTCAATAAGCCAGTAAAATGACTCCAAAATTCGATATCTAAAGATTGATTATGAATATACCTGATTTGTACTTAACGGAAAAGATATTGGATATTGTCTTTTCTATTGATATAGACATATTTTTGGGAAAGCCTTCTATTACCAGGTCCAATTTATCTAATTCATATGCTATCTTAATGCCCTTTTCTAAATCCCCTCTATTCTATAAAAACATTGAAACAAAATCAATACATTGTGATTTAAACCGGTATTAATTAGTTCTTTAGATTTTTCTAATGAAAATTCTTTAAATGTTTTTAAGTATTCTTTTAAGCTCTTAAATATCTTAATATTCTTCAAATTGTCACAATTAGATAGGAAATCTATCGAAAATTGTAATTTAGTATAATACCTAAACTTTTAAGAGCGATATTTTGTCTATTTTCGGCATAATCAAATTTCTTAAACAACTTGATAAACCCTTGAATATCTTTTAATATAGAAATGGCATCTTGGACTTTTTCTAATTGCTCGTATTTGGATTGCAAATTTCGATATGGTCTATTAATCCTTTCTCTAATCCTAACAAAATATATATCTAATAATCAAGAAACCTAACTATAGAGTCACTCAGATAATCAACTTCGCTTTCAACTTTGTTGAAACACTGTTCCGTTTCTCTTAAATTTAAAACATACTCCATTAAACCATCATAATTCTTTCCTACCTATTTTCAATATAAAAAATGTTGAGAAGTTTACTTCATTTCTTATAAGTTCATTTGTTTCTTCTATAGAAAAACCAGTGTTGCTTTGACTTTTCTCTAGCTTAATATCAGGTTCCATTTCACTGACGTCAATAGTCCAAAATTTTAACTTTTCTAATAATTGTTAGTTCGGGGTTGTTATACAGAACAGTAAGATTTACAACAGAATGATTTTAATCTCGAAAATAAAAGATTGCATTCAGAATTTATAAAATTCTTTAAATGCAACTAAAAAAATAAAACGATTTCAAATGAGATGGATAATGTGATCATATGGCACTTTATTTTCGTTCAGAGTAGTCCCTTTTTGATTCTCTTCTTAATTCAACCAAATTTTTAATGAATCTAGATTATTGTTCAACCAATTATTTAATAAGTAAAATAGGGACTACTCTGAACGAAAATAAAGTGCCATATTCAAGCTTTTACAACAAAATTCAAGATTGAGATCAAATATTTATGTAATGCAATGTAGTAATTGATTTTTGCTTGAAAATTTACTTTTAAATAACTGAATACCCTTTTTCTAAAAAAATAATCAAACAAGCTTATAATAGTATGATTTTCAATAGATTTATATTGTTGAATTTCTGAAATATTTAAATCTTTAATCTTGTACTTTAAATCAACAAAAATATCCGATTTTTTCAAGTATTCTAAAATAACAGATATAGCCATTGACAGAGAAAGAAATATATCTTTATCATTCTTATTCCAAATGTATTCATCCGTTTTAATCTTAGTATTCATATTTTTATGTTGTAATTTATGATAAGAAAGTGATATTTTATTTATCATCAATCTTCTGTATTGTAAAATGTATTGTTTGATTTTATTTATTGAATCTATCAAATAGGTTAAATCAATAGAGCAATATAAGTCGGTATTATTTTGAGAGTGAAGATTTTCGATCAATTCTATAAACTCCATGTATTTTTCATCTCTTAGCATGGCATCATATTGTCTGTAAAACTCTTTAATATGGCTCTTTATTTTCGTTCAGAGTAGTCCCCATTTTACTTATTAAATAATTGGTTGAGCAAAAGTGAGAATAATCTAGATTCATTAAAAATTTGGTTGAGTTAAGCAAAGAATCAAAAAGGGACTACTCTGAAGGAAAATAAAGAGCCATATCTGACATTGATTTGGTGAGTGCTGAAATATTGTTTTTAAATTTTTCAGGTAAAGATATAAATCTGAATAATTCATGTATGTTGACCATATGGGCTATATTAATATATTTAAGAAGGCTATTTTCACCTTCTTCCCTCTTTATTTTAACTCAGAGTAGAAATCACTTAAAATTGTATGATGTTTACTTAATTTATAAACGATTTCATTATTAATGTTTGACTTTAGAATTAAATAGGTTTCTAAATCCATTATTCTATCTATTGTTTGTTTTAGTAATGTGAATCTTTAAGCAATATCGTCTTTAATTTCTCTAAAAACTTTATGAGAACTTGAATATACCAAATCAATTTCATAGAGAGAGTCAAAAAAAAGGAAGATTGGTGAATATTTGATTATATATTAGCATGATCTTGATAAGAACAAGAAGAAGCTTATCAAACATGCCTTTATTTTCTAATACAGATTTTTCTTGTAACTCTTTTATAGCTAAACTTATCCTTTGTATATTTATTTTCAACTCTAATATTCCAACGTAGAACTGGGTATAACTTCCTAAGTCTTTTATTTGGATATATTACGCCGTTTCACGCAAAGAGGTAAAGGAAAGAATTTAAATAAAAAATTTATTATGAGATATAAAAAGATGAAACTTTGTAGTTAATATATATGAACCTTCTACTTTTATTATATCGCTCCATCTTTCAGCTAACTGCTGAATACCATTCATATGACCCTTTATATTAAGTTCCTGGATAATACTCTCTAGTTGTAATTCCAACTCTTCCAAATTGTCATAAACATTTTCTCTTAACTTCCTCTTTAANGGATTTTGTTATCATCAAAAAAATCCATTACAAGCTTTGATTTATGAGGTCTTGCATTATCCTGTAAAACCATAGGATACTTGAATTTCTTATCAGGTAGCCATTTTAGTAAAACTTCATTAATAAAGCCTATATAGACTTCTGAAGTTACCGTCTCTTTAGGTGCACAAAGCTTCCAATATGCAACACCATTATAATGCATTGCTACTATAAGCATTCTTTTTCTCTGATAGTTTGATTGTGCTACAATTCGTGGTGGACTTTCGTCCTTAGTTCTCCAAAATCGAGACTGGTCACGCTGAGGTTGCATATATAA
>NIPM01002267.1:0-10933 GCA_002738285.1 Holacanthella duospinosa | reverse complement strand
AACAACAGTGTTGGGAATTCAGTTCAGTTTATTCCAGTTCAAATCAGTTTATTTTTTAGATTTAACTGAACTGTACTTAAAAAGTATAGTTAGCCCGCTATCTTCTCCGTTACCNTTCAGTTCAGTTTATTCCAGTTCAAATCAGTTTATTTTTTAGATTTAACTGAACTGAACTTAAAAAGTATAGTTAGCCCGCTATCTTCTCCGTTACTGCCTCCTCTAACTATTGGAACTTGAATGGATAATGAAAGCTGAACAAATTTAAAAACAATTTTATTTTACTAATAAGCTAAGAGAACAAGTCTAAATTCTTGCTCAAAATTCTACTTCTTTTTTTTTCAATATGATTTTAATGATTGATTTTGGGTTTTGAATTTGTAATCTTGCGGGCCAAACTTAAAAAACCAGGAATTCAGGTTATCACCCAGATTCAAGTTGGAGGCACAAAGTGAAATAGAAAAAAAACTGGTCACTAAACTCTTAAAAAAAATTTGAAGTTCATATAACTGAACTGATTTTGAAGTGGTTAGAAATTAAAATTACTGAACTAGACTAAACTGGGAGAGATTTGAAATTAACAAATTCTGACCTAAACTGAAGAAGAGAATAAACTTTAAGGAAAGTATTGAACTCAACTGGAAGAAAACTGAACTGAACTGAAAACTACCTTGCCAGTTCCCAACACTGGTGAGGAACATCTAGACGTTAAGTTTTTTATACAGAAATTGCATGGAAATTATTAAAAATTATAGATTTTTTGAAAAATGAGTTATCGCCTATTGGAGTTGGAGGAAGACGACCATCTTCAAAGTGTTGGGTTTGGCTTCCATTCATTGTACTCCGTTTTTTGAGCAGAAGGATTGATTTTTTGTGGTTATATTTTGTTTTCTTTTGGACTGGTTGGATATAAGATTTTGGGTAAGATTGGTTGAGTCTGGCTGCATTGGAGTGAGAATAGAATAATTAATTATCGGGAAGGAAGAAGGAGGGGATCTGTTTGGTTTTGGGGTCTTTTCTTTGGTTCGTCGTCGTCTCCTGTCGGCCGACGACCATCGCATCATCATCATCAACATCATCTTTCCCAAGACTGGAAAAAGAGTGAAAGAGGAGGCTACCGAAGAAGACAATTATTCCATTTGGATGTTTTGGGAAGAAGATAGGGTTACGGTATGCCTCTATCCTCATTCTCAAAAAATAAAGGCCCACAAGAGAGAAGGATCGGAAGAGGTTATAAGTTGTTGAGCTTATAAAAGCACCAGGACCAAGGGGAACAACGGAACCACCAAACTCACACACGGCAAGACATGCATAGACGCCAAGAGCCATTGACTCGCCATATTGACTCACATTATCTACAAATCACCACCCCATCCAACCAACGACACAACTAACTGGAGCACTGACCCACCGACAGTGACCTCCCACATGTACACTACACATCTGACCTCATCTCCACCATAAACTACACGTCGAGGTAAGTAGACATTCCTATCCTTTCTTATACTTAACTACTATCTACATCAACAAACAACCGGGTTATTTTTTTTTATCTTTTTTTCTTTCTATTCTCTGTCTTCTTTGGGGTTATAAATCCTAATTTAACGAATTAAGTTTTTCTAGTCTCAATCTAATCATTAGTTCAGTATGAACTTCCGGTTTATGCTAGGCATTCTAATTACTCTAACTGACTAAACTAAATTTAGCAACAATAATAATTTTAGAAACTTTAGCTTGTAAAATTAGAATTTTCAAACGTAGTAAATTTTATGACTCTTGTAAGATAGCATGTTACTATGCTTTGCGAATTTTTATAGCAAAAAATTTCATTACTACACACTACTATCTAAACCGAACCTTAGGAACTTGTGTAGTAATGGGAGGAACTTTTGCTGACTTGTTTAGTAATCAGCACCGGGTTTGTTTCTACCGAATTTTACTACACACATTAAACTGAATCCAACACGTTGGAAGTAAGGTTAGGTTATCTAATTCATGACCATTAGTTAAAAAATTTCGATTAGATTCTCATTTTCGACTCATGTATTATCCTGATTTGAAGCTTTAGTGCTGTTTATTAGTTTGGGTTTGGGTTAAATATTTTTGGTCTGAAGACAAACTTTAGTAGCAAGGAAGCATGGATCATTGAAAAGTGCCCGAGTGTATAGGTCGACATGTTTACTTTCTCTCCGATAATGCAACGCATAAGGATATGATGAGGAAGGACCTTTCACAGAGAATTATGGATAGGCTAGCTAACAATATTAGTGATGTGACAACTAGTTGACTAAAGAGAAATTATTGAGCATAACTACATGATGAGTAGTAAAGGCAAAAAATAAGAAACCTTGGCATGGCTTAAGCTGACATTCATATATAGATAGGGAGTAAGCTTATGTATATCTGATACCATGCCGAATAGGTGATTTGTAAATTGAATTTTTCGTATCCTTTGGTGTAAGTTTTAGGGAATTAGGAGGATCAATACTTGAGTTTCCTCCGTTTAATGAGAGCTGGGTGATGGAAAGTGAGTTCCAGAGGAGTAGTGGGGTCTTCCACCTCCCGTGTCGGGGTGTCCCTTGTCAGCCGAAGATTCGGATCTCTCGGTCTTCTCCATTTGCAATAAGAAAGTTCGGGTGTAATGTTGTGTAATGAAAATGAAAAAGAAAGAAATACCTAAGTTTTTAGAATCCCGTCTCGTCTTCTGCTCATACTCACAATGAAGGAAAATGAAACGAGGCGAGGGTGAGGTAGGTTGAAGGACGGAAGTAGGAGATCCATTAAAACAACTGAAATTCTGACAGATGAGGTTACAAAAATGGCAACACTCACACAACTCCTTTTTACAATCAATACATTATAAGCAGTGGTTCGGCGGCAAGTTAACTTAATTTCTGAGCTTTTCATAATCTTATTTCATAAACTTTTTAATTAACCTACCTGGTGATTGGTGTTGGTGAAAAGAATTCTATCTATTAACATTCGACTGTATTGAAGTTCAGAATTTAAAGTTTTTGGATAATCTTAATTGATTCAATCTTGTGGAACCGGTTCGGCATTTGAGGATTTTTGCTTTATCGAGTGGTTTGTGCGTAAGCATTTCAATTTAATCCTTATATTAATTTCGGTAAAATAAGAGCCTCAAACCAATAGTCACCCACATAGACTGTCTAAACATTGTAATCTAAAAGTATGTATTAGCAGTAGTGAGCCGTTGCTGCCGATCTGCTTGTGTTTATGGGAAACAGCTTGCTGTCAGCTGTGCAGAGAGTCATAGTTACAAAAAGCTGAAATTTTAGCATAAGTTTTTTTTTATAGAAAAGATGGGTTTCTTCGGGTTTCTTCTACTATTAATTTAAATATTGACGCATAATTTAATAACTTTATCCGAAATGTGAAGAGTTATGTGTTCAATAGGAGGGATGTAGTACCAATGACCTAAAGCTGGCAAGGCATAATAGTATAATGTATAGGCGTTCATTATATACATACAACATATCACGTGTAGTTTCAGTATGATGAGTAAAACTGAGCCAAGAATTAAATTGGCTAATCGTACAGTCCAAAAGTACTGATTAATTTCAGTTTAATTTTTATAATTCTCTAGCATCAGCATGTTATAAGCAAAACCATTGTTATTTTGCAATAAGACAAGCTTATCAAATGCCATTGCTGACGAAAATCTGTCTATGCATTGCGTAGTAAATAAACTACAATCAATCGAGAATACAATTACTTCCAAAAATCCTTAATTAGCTAGGGTTACAACATTTTGACATATGTGAAGGAATCTAGGAATCTGGGATGATGTACTCTCGAACTCTTTCTGGCTTGATATTATGATACAGTCAGCCATTTTGGTTGCAATTATAATACCTGCGCTGAGAATTAAAAGTTAAGTTTTTTTTCCCCACAGCTTGATGTGTATTGAACTCATTTTTTCTGTCCCTTTTGTTGTTTTAAAAGAGGAGAGACAGAGACAGGCGTCGTGACGAGGCTCGACGCTCATCATCATCTCCCAAAAACACTCCAAGTTGCATTGCAAGTGAACCTGATTGGTGTGAAAGTATCTGATTAGGAGGAACTCGTATGATTCTGCTATTCTCAAACCCAAGCAAACTTAACCCTTTTCTCTGCCACGGGAGACGGGAGTCATTCGTAATAAAATAAAATATAATGGATGAGATTAATAAGGATGGAGGAGAAGGAAATTTATTGACGTGTCACAAGGGGAGGGAGTTGAGCTAAAGACTCTTTTTAAGTGGAATTTCCGTATATGCGTGGCTTTTTAGCACAAAGTACTATTTATAGGAGTATAGCTAAAAACCTTGTGCAGATTTGTATGTGGTCTAAACTTTCGGAGCTTATTTTATTGATCTCTCTCATTGATTTTGACTTGTCTTTCTTGAGTCAAGTCCGGAGTCCTTCTCTTTACAACATTATTAGGTACTACTCTTCTGTTTCTCTTTTCAAACAGATTTGTGGTGTCGGATTCGGGACTGAGTCATCAGAAACCATGGAGGACGTCGTGGATCTAAGTGTCAAGTATGTTAGTTTAATAATATACTAATTTTATTTCTCAATGACTTGTAATAAACGTCATGATTCAGAAACACCCGCTACTATTACGTTGTGGTCGTTCTAATTTTTTTATTATTGTTTTTTTTTTTTTTTTTTTTTTTTTTTTTTTTTTTTTTTTTTTNTGACTAAATAGTTCAAGGCCCAAGTCAATTATATTTGTCGAGATGCTTATCGGAATCGCCACAATTTAAAAATAATTAACTCAAAGACTTGTGTTGAAGGGTAATAGAATAGAATGTGGCCATACTAAAAGATGTTCCAAAAGTTTGGGTTATTGACTTCGTGTCATTGGTCAGAATATTGAAACACACATTCAATTTAAAAAGTCACCCGTTTGATTTCTTCTAAAATGAACCTGGAATTACGAATCTAGTTAGAATAATTTTATTTTTATTTTAGGAGTTGAGTCCAGAGGAAGTAAAAGCAAGAGAACGTACTCTTGAGAAACTACGTGAAAATGTTCGGAATGAAGAAATGAAGCTAGTCCTTTTGAAGAAGTTGCGTCAGTCACAAATGATGAAGGAGAATGTCTCAGTTTCTCAATCACCCAATAATTCTTTAACCAATTCTAACAACATATTGGGAACTAGTTTATCTGTAACCGGTGTTAATTCCATTGGAGCTCCGACCTTACCACCCACGCATTCACCTGTACACAACACCAATCATGTGGGAATTCAAAACCTCCATGGCGTAAACCTAGGAAGTGGAGGTAAGGGACGTTCTTCGCCCAAGCCTTCTTCTGGAACAAATCTCTCAATCAACCCCAACCATGGGACACCGGCTGGACATCTGAGTGGACTTCGCCTAACACAACAGGGGATCCCTGGAATCGGCCTCTCTCCTCAACAAGGGAATAACAGTCAAACTCGACATCAACATAGCTCACCGGGCAAGGGTCTCAATTCATCAAAAGTACCTTCCTTGCTCAAAGGGGTAAGCGTATATTTAGTCATAATTTAATACCTTAATATCCACGAGAAATTAACTTCTGACTTATGTTGGTACTCAACACAAGTGGGTCATGGAGTTGACGACTCGTGGTAGAGTAAATCAGTTGCTCAAATTACATTGATAATTGACTACTATGTCAGTAATCTCATGCGAGGAACTAATATTTGAATGATATTTAATATGTAGCGCATACTTACTGAATAGATCAATTAGTTCATTCATTTTAAGTTTATGATTGTATTCATTTAGCAACAACAACCACAGCAACCGACATCACGCAGTGGTGGCCCTCCAAATTCACATCACACGCAGTCATCTATACCTCCTCTCATGATGCCCCCACAACGATCTTCATCAAGTTCAATTTCTCATAATCTCCTTTTAGCTCAAGCTCAACAGTCCTTACTTCGAGGTAATCAGTGCGACAATTAACTATGATGACTGGAAGTAATTTAATTACTCATGGTTCGTTTGATGCCAACTGTATACTAAATCTTAGGTTCAAGAAACCAGGTGCCAGCGTCAGCATCAAATATGATGCTAAATTTTGCCGGTGCTCCTCCTGGTGCTATTCCACCACCCACAATTTCACCTGCGATGGACAAATATGAGAGGCCGAAAGAAGCCCACTCTAGTTCTGCTTCAAGCTCTCAGCAGGTAAATCTTATTTTGTTGTCGTTCATAAATTTTCAAATATGCACTCATAATAACACAATTCAATTCTGTTTCTTATTGCTAACTGTCTCAGCTATTGGGTAGCTCGAGTTTAATTGAAGGGAAATTGGGAAGTGCTTGCAGCACTCCTAACCTCGGTGGAGGATCCATGTTGCTAAGTCCAAGCACAGGATCTAACTCCAATATTAGCAGTGCTTCGAACTTAGCTACTAATCTGAGTGTTGGTGTTCCTTTGGCTCCAACACTTGATCAGGTATCACTTGAAGCTTTCACTTTGTTGTCACCAGGGTCTCGTTCTTGTCTGCATGCACCAGGCATTTTTGTAGAATAAGAAACCAAGAGTGCTTAAGTTTGTCTTGGTAGAAGTTAGTATTTTTCTTAATTTTTTTGCAAAAATATAGTTGAGGTAGAAATTGCCATTATGATGATTTGTCTACTGCACGTGATACTTTTACCAATTAGACTTTTAGCTTTACGAGTTTTCTCTTTGTAAATTTTTTTTCCCCTCTTTAGGCAGAACGTCGACATCGGTTAGCGACTACAGGTGAAGAAGAACGAGAAACTCCTGCTCAGAGGCAAGCCGCAGCGAAGTTAGCACTGAGGAAACAGCTAGAAAAAACTCTCCTTCAAATCCCACCGCCTAAGCCCCCACCTCCAGAAATGAATTTCATTCCTAACCCATCCAATATGGAGTTCTTAGCGCTCATCGGACTTGAGTTTGTCGTGGATTATATCACAAAGGATCCAAAACTAATCCCAAAGTATCCAGAAGCTGTGTTATGTAGTCAATGCAACACGGATTTCTCGAGTATGTGGAAAGTAGACAAAGGTAAATTATTGGGAGTATTATTTATTAGAAATGATAAATTATTCACAAAATCAGTACTTTAGTTTTTAATTTATTTTTAGGTAAAATAATATGTGAGCAGTGTGCGACGTCCAATGCGAAAAAATCTCTAAAGGCCGAACACACAAATAGGCTAAAGACAGCGTTCGTCCAGGCACTGCAGCAAGAGCAAGAGATTGAGCAACGCTTAGCTCAAGGTGGATCCTTGACCGAAACGTTGGGTAATGTCGGTACTTCTGTCCGAGCGGGATCTACCCCTTCACCAAATCATACTGTGGTTGAACGTGATCGTCGCTCACCTCAAGTGATCTCATCCTCAACAACTTCCACTAGAAATCGCACTCCCACTCAGTCTCCTGGTTTGGGTAATATTCCTTTAGCTCTTCCCGTCCGTGACAGAGACCGTGACAGAGAGAAGGAACGAGAAAGGGAACGGGAACAGAGAGAGCGGGAAAGAGAACGAGAACGAGAGCAACGAGAACAGAGAGAGATGCGTGAGGCAATTTCTGCCATCACTGCCGCTCAACAGCAACAGCAGCAACTTGTTCAAAAAGAAAGAGAAAGAGAAAGTCACAGTTTGAGTTCTAATATGTCAGGTCGAGATAGAGGTGGTTCAAGTACAAGCAGATCAGCCGCAGTTGCTGCTGCGAACGAATCCCTCAACCTAAGTACTCACAATCAGCATCATAATTTTAGTCAACAGATCCGTCATGAAATGGCCCAATTAGCACAGTTGCATGAGCAGCAGTTTCAACAACAACAACTTCAGCAACAACTGCAACAACAACAACAACAGCGCCATCCTTCCAAAGGAAATTCTCGAGGGAGTAGTGGTGCGAATTCCTCGAATTTGAGTATGCGTGGAGAGAAGCGGGAAAGAGAACGTGGAGGTGAGGCCTACAGACTCGAACGAGATAGAGAACAGAGCAACACAGCCTCGTCCATTCTGAGTCAAACACTAGCACAGACTATGGCCAATCAATTCATGAGTCATAATATCCAGAATATGAGTATGGTCCAACCACCAAGTTCGAGTCACTCGTCGTCACAAAAATCGAGTCAACCATCTGGTAGTAGCCGTCGTGGACCAAGGAATTCCGACCAATCCTACAAACAGCCTACTGTGAGTCTTCAAATATCAAATTTGAAGTATTTTCATATTACTTTAGGATTTTATTTAAAATTGTAATTTATAAATTGTAGATGTCAAAACAGCAAAAATTGGATGCAGAAGCAGCTGCAAAATTTGCCAGTGCCATGGGGATGCCTGGAGCCACTTCAGGTGGAGTTGGTCTAAATCCCACAGCCGTTGCAGCTGCACTACAAGCAGCGGCTCATCAGCAAATGCTCCGAATGCCTCAAAACCAACAAATCCCTGCTCATCTTTTTCCATCTCTTCTATATCCTTATCAAATGGCGATGGCTCAGGTATAATGTCCAATTCATCAGACCAAAAAAAAAATCTATATCAGTTTATTTCTTTTGTTAAAATTGACGTACTTTGAATTATTTTTAGGCTGCATCAGCATCCGGCAAACCACTGCCACAGGCCTCACTTGCAGAATTACAAAGACAAGCTGAGAATCTACAGCAACTCCAACGCCAATACCTTCTTGACATGATTCCCAACTCAAGAAATCTACCACAAAATTGGAAAACGTAACTTTAGTAGGAACTAATATTGATTTGACTCTTTGTGGTGATAAATCTAAAACCACTTCAAATATCATTGGACAATTGAAGATTAACAACCTCTCATCAATTCAAATTTGTCCTTCATGTTCAATATTTGTAAGGAGAAATTTCAATCAGAGTTCTTTTACTTCACAAATCCGATGGATGTCGAATACCGACGAATGTCATTAAGTTTATCACAATTTACCACCATTGTCAATCATCGTACTTGCTCTTTCATTTGTTCACTGGCAAACTGCTCCTATAGTTGTATTATCTCAACACGGTTGGTTTCATCATGTTGATTAGTTATTACAAAATTTAGATATCTTTTTTTAAATATTTAACCAAGGGTGCAAAAAATTACAACTAAACACACTATTACAAATTGTACAAATAGTTGAAGTAGTAAGAGGGATTAGTAATTGAGTAAACTAAAATCTCTACTCAGAGAATTGTAATAGGAGCAGCCAGGAAGAGGAAACAAAAACTGGAACTGACTTCATAACCCTTTGATTGTAATCTTCCCACCATTCGCACAAAACCAACTTAACCAGAGACGTGTGATTATCCTTTTACTTTTTTATACCTTCCGTATTAAGTAGTTTTCGCTGACTAAAACTGACCGGTGGATTTTTAACTTTTTCAGGGTTATATTTTTATTATCACATGACTTGCTCAAATTATTTTCGAATCTTATATAAATTAGACACTGATGACTATTTATTATCTCAAGTTAATTAAAACACGTTCAGTGATGTAAAATTGTATTCCTTGGAAGAGTTGTATTGATGTTTCCTATGGTTTTCACCAAAGATTCGTTGTAATGAGACACAAGAGACTAAAAGACGTACACATGTTGTTACCCCATCATCATCTCTATCCATTCACGTAAACTTAATAATTATAAATTGTGAATAGTTTTATTGTAAATTTATACAATTGATTCTACTGTACATTGATTCTAATAATTATTTAACGTAATCAAAATTCTCTGCATTAATAAGATAGTTTTATTTCTCATAAATAGTTATTATGTAGATGTAGGCTAAGATGGATAGCTCGGAAGTTGTTCATTTTTTTTCTAGAGTTGTTCATGTTGAGGCGTTGAGGGGTTCCAAACGTTAAGGATTGAATAATGAATAAACATTNTTTTTTTTCTAGAGTTGTTCATGTTGAGGCGTTGAGGGGTTCCAAACGTTAAGGATTGAATAATGAATAAACATTCAAAATTAATATCCGATAATACATTGAATGATTCAATAATTGAATAGACTTCAATTTTACAGGTTTCACAAAAAATTTTTAATTCATTATTTTCACAACTTGAAAATTTTATAAAAAATTTTGTTGTGAAGACTATAAAATATGAGGCATTTCATTACTCCAATTCGTTTGATTTATAAAAAAAAAATTTAATTTCAGTATGAATATGCATAATTGTTGGTCATACTTGTTTAGTTTCGTTTTTGTTTTAACCGGAAGTATGTTTAGTCACTTTAGCGTCGTATGGGAGAAAGTCAGGCTCAAATGATTCTTATTTTCGTGTAGACCTTGTTGGANGTTTAGTCACTTTAGCGTCGTATGGGAGAAAGTCAGGCTCAAATGATTCTTATTTTCGTGTAGACCTTGTTGGAAGAGGAATATTATTAGTATTCGGTATGAAGAGTTTAAGAAAAGGCAGCGCAGACACGAAAAATAAAGGAAGGGGAACANTTGACAAAAAAAAATTGAAATTTTACACAGCTTCCAGAAAATTTTGCATTCGATGTCTATCACGAATGTGCTTGGGGATGTCGTGGAAACTTTGTCCCTTCACGGTATAATTCTTCAAGAGCAAAGTGTATCCGATGTTCCTTTTGTCAACTTTTCTTCTCTCCGAATAAATTTATATTTCATTCCCACCGTCTACCGGACTCAAGATATGTCCAACCGGATGCCGCCAATTTCAATTCTTGGAGAAGACATCTTCGACTCTGTGGTGATCCACCAGAAGATATTCAGGTAAAGTTTACTTCAGTAATCCAGCAATTTTTTTTTTAAATCTAACATTTCAAACCCTTTACTCAAAAAATATTTATTAGAAAACAATAACTATTGAACAAGGTTACAGTGTCCGCTGATGTAGTGATTTTTTGTAAAGCGAAATTTGAAAACGGAACTGTGCAGGCTTTAGGCTGGAAGATAGGTTAGAAGATTAGATAC
>NIPM01002266.1:1484-12083 GCA_002738285.1 Holacanthella duospinosa | reverse complement strand
TATAAAAATAGAGGTAATAGAGCTGCTAGTCGGAATGCTGATTTTAAGCAAACATTGCCAAGGTATGTAATTTAGGTCGTTCACTCAACTTCAACACATGTAGAACATGTGTTGAATAGTTGCAAATTAATTTTATTCTGGGCTACTTAAAGAAGTAAGTTATACAAAACTATTATAGCCTACCGCAAAGAAGAAAATCCAACATGACTTCTACCGGCTTTGCGAATTTGTCCAGCTCTATAAAACCATAACCAAATTAGTTTAAATTTCCTTTAAAATACCTTATTCTCCTTCGCTTAACTTTGCGTGATAAATCACTATGAGTATACCCTTAAATGTAGTAAGTTGGTAAATNAACTTAAAGAAGTAAGTTATACAAAACTATTATAGCCTACCGCAAAGAAGAAAATCCAACATGACTTCTACCGGGTTTGCGAATTTGTCCAGCTCTATAAAACCATAACCAAATTAGTTTAAATTTCCTTTAAAATATCTTATTCTCCTTCGCTTAACTTTGCGTGATAAATCACTATGAGTATACCCTTAAATGTAGTAAGTTGGTAAATCTAGGTAAAGAGTTCACCAAGTTTTATTTAGCTAAATACAAGAGGGAGACATCCAGTAAATGAAAGGCGATAACACATTCAAAATTTTTTAACTATTCACATCACTCCTCCATTAAATCAGAAGCACATTTGGTCATTGCCTACCAAACCCAATCAAANTTTTTTAACTATTCACATCACTCCTCCATTAAATCAGAAGCACATTTGGTCATTGCCTACCAAACCCAATCAAACTAGGGGTATACCCTTCAATGTGGTAACTTTGTAAAAGTTGGTATTTGAGAGTTTACCATTTTTTACCAACTTTCCGCGAGAAAAATCCAGCTAATCAAATGACAATACCAATTTAAAAATTTTAACCAGCTCAGAGGCTTGTTTTTTATTTATTAAGTTAAGTGAAATTAAAACTTATTCACTTTTGATGGGTATTTTGAATCTCCCGTGGATTCACTGAAATACCAACTTAGGCACATAATGNAAAACTTATTCACTTTTGATGGGTATTTTGAATCTCCCGTGGATTCACTGAAATACCAACTTAGGCACATAATGAGCCATACCAATTCTTTTTGATAAACAAGGTAACAATACCGAAATTCATTCAACAGAACATTTTCACCAACTTTACCGGATTGATGGATATACTCCAACTATGTCTTCCCACAGTACATCAGGTAATAAGTGAACTATTTGCAATGCAACATGCATGCATTTCATAATCTAATAAGAATATGTAAGTTTATAAATTAGGAACATGACTTACTCCCACATCTCATAGAAACACTGCATGATTGTGTGTTACTAGTCTTCGCCAGGTTTCCACCACTCCTCATTTATGACTTAAACTAGATGGTCATGTACCAACTGAGCGTCCGCCTCCATTTTTAACCTACGAACATAAATTAATAATTTTGCAAAATTCGTAGGCGGACTTTACTCATAACAGAACTTTCAAACGTTGACATGCTTAAATATAAGTACCCACCTGTATAAAAATTCCAATATTGAAATAACGTACAAGATTAGCACGAATATCCACCGTAAGTAATTGAAATAAGAAAAAGGAAATAAAACTCTATAACAGTTAAATTAAGTTTGACTAATAATATGCAAAGACGTAGACAAATACAAATGAGAAATCTTATAAACACGTTTAAACAAATTGTAACAAAGAATAATATAAAAATAGAGGTAATAGAGCTGCTAGTCGGAATGCTGATTTTAAGCAAACATTGCCAAGGTATGTAATTTAGGTCGTTCACTCAACTTCAACACATGTAGAACATGTGTTGAATAGTTGCAAATTAATTTTATTCTGGGCTTTTAGTCACAACAACGTAACAAGTGGACCACGATAATTTTATTATGTTGATTTATATGAAATGAAAATTTTTCTTCACTATAGTGTTTCATGCTTATATCAGTCAAATTTTTGAAAGCAAATATACCCTGTACTCTTTAGTAACGTTGTACATTATCATTACTACATAGAATCTTTGTGACAAAATGGTTTATTAAAGTGATAAAATTGCAATAATATTCGATAAATTTATCTTCAACACATCAATTATACTTCAATGTATGGAACCTGAATCAACGAATCAGGCAAGTAGTAGTGTTTTTCTGGCGAACGTGCATTATGAACAACGCGATACAGCTAACTAAATAAAAACTACTGAATTAAAAATTAATTAAAATATTTTTAGTAGAAAAAATACTAGCACATTTGTAGCATAAAGCATTTAAAACAAATAACTTTCTTCCATAGGTTTGCTGTTTAGTACATGGTTAGTACTCAGATCATAAATGAAATAAAATTGACGAGATAGAATAATTTAGAGAAAATATCAGATCAACTATTTGTGACACATTTATACTTTGAAAATGTGATGGCATTTTATAAAAGTGAAATATATTTATGTTTAATTTATGAGTCGACAACAGTAAGAGGCATGTTGACGCTACTCTTTGCTCTACAAACAACGGATAAACGTTATATTTGGCTGTTGCGGACATTGCTTATTTACGATTGCGATACAGATTTGAATTTTTATTTATTATGCTATCCCACTTAATTAGATGAACTCTCGCAATGTATTCACTACTCAAAGTTGACATCTTGTGAAAATCAGCTTTTAGCAGTTTCTGATGGCTGGATTGTGTAGTGATCAGATTCGGTGTGAACAGAACACTAGAAATTTTTAATATTCAAACAACTAACAAGACAAAGGTTAGGGTTATCATAAAAACCGAAAGTTTCACATTGAAATATAACATCTTAGTTAAATTAAGCCTAGTTGCCACCAGCAATGAGTTTACGTGTGTGACATTGTCTCTTTAAAGCAGTCAAAACTGAAATTCAAATTTTAACTAACATAAAAATTAACTGAAAATTAAATTTTAAGCTAATCTGTACATTTGGCTAATTAGTTTAACTTAAACATACGTGAAAATCAACAGAAATTGGATGCATACAGCATGATGCGTGATCAGAATTTCACAAAAACAATTTTCACTTTTTATTTTCACTCACTGTTCCTTAAAGAATATTTTTACAACAAATTATACCAATTTAACCAATATATTATTATTTTTCTACCAATTTACTAATCATTTACACATTTATTTAGTAACACAGAAAACAACCATACACTCAAACATTCAACCAAAAATAATTAAATTCAGTCAATTGTTAAAAATTTGAATGAAATCATCTCCTAATTTTTCTTTTTACGTAAATCAGAAGTCTTAACTTTTGAACCACAAATTTTTCTACAAATGAATCTAAGTATGGCATATATGATGTAAAGTGCTGTTAATATTAAGGTAAATAAAAATCCAATGACATCTATTGAATGGTATTGAATAAAAGTCAAGTCCCTTGCAGCAGATCGAAGATGAACGGCTCCTAAAATGTACAAAAAAAGTGTAAATACTGTATACAGGATTGGTTCTAGGGTAGTCAATTTAAACAATTTTGAATATAATTTAACCTTTGTGCCTAAGGACATACTCAATCCAAAAAATTGCTCTATCCAGTGGTTTCTCCGGTTGATCACGAAATACTTTTGATAGAACCATGGCGTTTTCTTTGAACCTAAAAATTATTAATACCAATATCAATGAAACAGCCCAACAAACTTTTCTATCAAGGTTAAAGGTTTAACTTACTTGGGATTACTGATGACTTCGTTAATGGCATCGAAAAGTGTGATCTCGTCAACTTTATTATAGTCCAAAATAAGCGCAAAACCCTTGCTTTCTGAATTTTCCATATTACTCTGTTGGTCTCCAAACATTGGAATTCCAACAAGTGGGACTCCATGATAGACTGATTCAGTGGTCCCCCCGAAACCACCATGTGTCACAAAAGCCCTACAATTAGAAAACTATCATTAATTTTTTGCTAGATTTGGATTAATTTATGTACCCAGGTTAATTAGATTGGATATATTAGGTGTTTAGGTTAAATTTTGTTTTACTTGAGTTTTGGATGTCCCAGAATATCTTGTTGCGGAAGCCATTTGCTCAGTTTCACATTTTTTGGCAAATCAGGCATTGTCTCTGTCTCCCATTTCCAAAGGACATTTTGTTTCAATTTTGAAAATGCTGCAAGTATTTGCTTCCGCTTCTCATCTGGCATCATGCTACCTTTCATTGCTGTCCCCATACTGAACAAGATAAAGCCGTCTTTACTACTATTAGCAAAATCTTCCAAATCCTAGTCAATTGGATACAAAGTATGCACATAAATAATGTAGTTTTATAGTAAATACCATATAATTAATTGTAGTGCATTTTGCTTACTTTGGGCAGTGGTTGAGCTGGTCTACAATGCATACCTCCAACTTCAATAACATCAGGAAGAAATGGTTTTGGTGACCCCAATGTAAAGTGTCCATTAGACAAAATGAGACTTGCATTTTTCAATATTTCATCTGCTGATGGAATAGTAGGGTCATTTAATTTTTTTCTATAAATAGCTTCCATTGAAGGTTCGAAGTAGTAGTCTCTGACTAGATTAATCCCCACGTCTGTTAGTAAATTTATTGTTCTTTGATAAAAATTCATCTGACTCGTGAAGCCAGAGAACATATTTGGTACAAAGGAAGGAGGCATATGTCCACCGAGGTTAGATGTGACCCATGACTGTGCTGTTAACGAAGTGACGATGACTACTGACGTATTTAATTTGTATAACAAACCTGCTACACAGTCGTTGAATAATTCTGGGAAAATGATTAAATCAAATTTCTCCTTCATGATTTCCGTAATTGCGGGGAGGTCATAGGTTTCACGACATACTTGACCGAATATGTCCACCATGGTAAACGGATTCTGCATTGCCCCATTTTCTTTCATTTTGAATAAATTTGGTATTTTTTCCGATGCAATTTTGGATTCCACGAGTTTCTGTAGATTAACTCCAAGGATTTCTGTAATGTTTTTCACTCCCTCCTTGGATTTGAATGGTGACAAGATTGTGACCTCATGACCCTTTTTTGCGAGTCCATGAAGAAGAGGTTCGTAAGTGATTTTATGACTCGGTGTGGATAAAAATGATACTGAAAGAATTTTAGCTGAATTTGTACTTTTCGGTAAAGTTGACATCAACAAGATGGAAATCCCGACGTAAAAAAAGAAACATAACAAATTGGTTTGCATTATGCTAGTAGAGTTAATTTTCCAAAAGTTGTCTAAATTAGAAAATTCTTTAAAGAAACTCTATTGGTTGTTGCTATTTATGAGACAATTAACCGGCAATGGTAGCGTGAACTGACCAAAAAAGTATCTGGAAAATTATTGTTTGAATAAAAGATAAGGATTGATGGACATGTGATTTTTAACAAAAATAGTTCCATTGTTTACTCATCTAACTTTTTCCCTTATCACGAATGAGAGATTTACTCAAGTTTATACTTGAATAGAGGCTGACTGTAGGTCGTATAGAAGTATTCTGTTGCCTTGCACCAATCATTCGTAATCAAAGTGTCAATTCGACTACGCTGCTCAGCTCCTGAACATCCATGTTTTCCAGGTTATTTAAATTTGTTAAAATTAACACAGAGTGGTCATGCGTAAACAAGTGTTACTGCTCTTAAGTAATATTCTATAATAAGGTGAATACTTTCGTTTCATTTTAAGATGTTTTGTACAAATTTGCAGAATTAATCTGGGTTTCGCATAGCTTTTCGTAAATTCTGTTGAATGAAGTGGAACAGTTCACTATCCTTCCGACAAAGTCAATTAATTATATAATCAAAAAGCTTTTTTTTTCGGCATAGGCAATTTAAGCCACAGCTATTTATTGGCAAATACAATTAACATAGTGACCTCTAGTGTTCACGCCAGAGGTGGTAGAGGTCATTCATAACTATATTCACAATCTCAATGCTAAGAAGTTTCCAATGATGTGTCACATCCCTAGACATTTACGTTTTAAACGGTTGACATTTGGTGACTTCTAAAGCTCAAATGAAGCGATACCCCAACCTGTGATCCATACCATCTACTCCCGCATTTCACTGAGTACATATTGGCAAATTTTTGCTTCAAACTTATATATAATTGTTCTCGTAATATGATCTCCCTCTTTCTTACATTACCGAGAAGCAAAGTTTATTGTTGAGTTGGTGCTCATGTATTTCTCAATTTTGATAATACAGTATTGGAGGTAAAAAAGAACTTTTTTTCACATTAATTTAGCAAATATTAATTAATTTGACTACCGCCAACCATGGGTATCATATTTGTAATCTAAGCTAAATTTCCGTTGGTTCACGCATCTCTTCCCCAAATTTGAGGGCGCGAGACATAATGAGAGGTGGTATTAGATAATTTTTTCGTATTTTAATTGCTTTCAAGTTGGAACCATCCGTCAGTACTTAATCTTTACCGCGTGAGTAGTTTATCAGAAGTGATAAAATAAATATTATATGTTTTATATCAGTATTATAAAATAAAGCACATTGGTTAAAAGGTACATAGGGAACGGCATAACGGATTATGTAATTATATAAAACTTTGCCTATTGAAAATACTTTTATGGAAATTTGAATATTTGTTATCGGCCTTAAAAACTCAAATTTTTTAGAAAGATTGCAATTTTTTAAGTATTTTACTTCGTTTCCAGCAAATTATTAGTAGAATTGGGGGGAAATGGCCCAAAAGATAAAACGGAACACGCTGCTATATTCTGTTGCCAAACTGGGGCGTCTAATAATCAATTTTCCATAGATAGAATTATTTCGAAATTTTTTTTTATTGAATATTTATATTTTATGTTTATGTATTTATATACAGTGGTTTTAGCTTAATGTCACCTCCGAGGGAGCCAAAAAATCGGTTGACAGTTGGGCGGAGTTGACAATAGCCGATAATGGCAACTGACTAATACTTCATAGATTAGGTGACATAAACCGAAGTTTATAGTTTTAGATGCGCATTTTATGATACGATACCTTTTTCGATTTATTTTACGGCTTTTGAAGTTATTACCTGAATTTGGAATACTCTAAAAGCAAATTACTTCTTAAAGTAATCGGCAAGCTTTTTTGCAATATGCCAGAAAAATGGCTTTGAGATATTATCGTGTCAGAAACTCCCAAAATATTGGTACTTGTTTGCAAAATTCTTCACTTCCAATGTTGCTTATCATTAAAAGTTTAAGTTTGTCAATTCTAACCATGTGCCCATCTAAAGTTGGCATACTCGCGGTTGGAATAAACCCGCGACTGCGGCTGAGTCTTTAAAAAAGTAAACTTTCACGATCGAGGATCGCATATTAGAATACAACAAGTAGGTTAATGAAACAGTTCCCCCAAGGGTCTCTGACCGCCCACACCATTTAAGCAAACACGAGTATATTCTGGGCCTGAGAACCGAAAGTTGCCATTAAAGTGTGGTTATGTGCGGTACATTCTCTTCAAATGGGATGACAATAGGCGGAGGTTGACAATAGGAGGTGTGACAATAGGCAGAGTATTTAGTATATGAGAGCATGGAGTTTAGCCGGAGGAAAGCCAACAGGGTGACAATAAGCGAAGTGTGACATTAAGGGGTAGTGACATTAAGCTGAAACCACTGTATTTATATTCAATATATTGAATATTGAATATGCAGGGTAATAGTACCCTGCATTATAATAATGCCAAGGTTTGGGTAATGTCCAGGGTATAAAAATGTTGGGGGTAGGGTAATGCCAGGGCTTGGGTAATGCCTACCATATTGTAAGGTGGGGACCGGATCATGCCCGGGGTCGGGTAATGCCCATGGTCTGGTAATGCTTAGGTTGGGTAATGTAATGCGGATAAAAGTTCTTTATCCGTTAATTGTAATCCAGATTTAGCGAACAAAACTTTTTGACTGTGGAAGGGAATTCTTCAAACTTTCCTTCTTTGAAGCAGCTTTCTTTTATATGAAATCTCAAAATTCGACTGCTTTATTTTGAGGCAGTTGAGTATTGTTTTAACCAAGTTTGTCCTTATTTGATGCTTGGTTTTAACCAATAATGATGATTTCACCAAATTAAAATTTCATCGGTTGATATTGCTTTAGTTTAATTTTATCACATAAAGGATGAGGTTTGGAAGATATGACTTTGAAGTTCGATAACCTTCAAATAAGGATTAATGACAATTTTTTTTACCAATATACATAACTGACATGCCGGATTAGCAGGAATGGGTAAAGTTTGTTCCCAGACTTGACATCGATTCTCCTCTCTGTTTATCTTTATTCAGCAATTTATAATTTTATCCAATTTCGCAACTGATAATTCGAGACGAATAAAGCAAGCTCGCTTAATTTTCCGTACCAGATTACTAAAAATTCAATTCATAGCTATGCTGCCGAAAAGTGTTTTGATTTTGATAGTTATCAAATGTTAGCTGGTCAGAAAATTGAAAATTTTAGTACTATGAACTAAACATTTTGTTAGAGGCCAGTATTTCCTGGAACAGTAATGATACGTATTTCACCTATTTCCAAAATCGCGAGCTGCGAAAGTTTTCGCCAATCATGTATAAACCTACTGTAACCCATTTTACCAATAAACTGATTCATTCATTGATTTATGATACAAAATCGATATTCTAAAATGGGTTTCCGCTATTTAGCAAACTTTTGCTGCACCGTGAGGTGGAAACATCACGCATTGCTTTTTAAATACCGCAAATAATTTGTAAACCATCAGCTAGTATCGGAAATGTTGGCAAAATGAGAAACCTTCAAGTCCGGTCCAAACGAAACATCTTTTAATGAAGGGGGAGGAGCGAAAACAAATAGATTCATCCTCATTTTCATTGGATTTGGCTTGAACACCAGAGATTTACTCGGATGAGGATATAATATAATATATTTCATAATCAATAAAGTTATTTATTTAATTAGTTTAAATGGTTTGGTATCTGGTAGTCCTATGGATTCCCAGAAGTTGTACCTCTCTGGATGTGGCTCAGGAATCATTTTCACTACGTTATCAATTAAAAGTACACTAATGTTCTTTGGGTCCGTCACAGGGTGCCAAACCCGGGTCAATGTCCTACTTTCATCTGTGTAGATTGGGTCACTATAAAACGAGATAGACAATAATATAGGGTTGTATGAAACATTTTATGGCAATAGTGTACTTCTTTGCTTACTCTCCCGATGCAAAATCTGCAATGAGACGCGTTACGACCTTGACAATTTTAAATTCAGGATCTGTTGTTTTATAACCAGTGTAAAAGATACTCATGTTGAAATAAACCGTGAGATCATCCTGATTAAGAACATTGAATTAAAAGTTTACTACGTATGGATAACGTAAAAACTCAAATCTTACCGTATGTGAAACCCCTGTAATAGATTTAATAATAATTTAAAATGTTGCAAAATTGCTTTTAATAGTGGTAGTAGAACATACCATACTTATAAGGATCCAATCCAAGTTTGCTTGTTATGCTGTACCTAGATGTATATGCATACAGCCAAGAATACGTTGGGGCCACTTGTGAATGTAGTTGAAGGGATTTATGGACACTATACCCAATAAGACGATCCGTTGCAATCTGAATATACAAAATATGACAATCAATTGGAGTAAACTTTTAAGTTTGGATGTATTTTTATGAATTGGTTAATATAATTTTATAATCATTGGTTTACCTCGGTATAAATGTTCCCATCGTTTGGTATCGTCTTGTCTTTTTTGTAAAAATCATGAAGCTTGTCCGTTATTATGTTTACATCGTCTATAATATATTGATACTCCAAGAAATATGGTGCATATACTTGCCACAAGGAGTGTGTTATTGTGCTCGAATGTTTCAACCCAATCAAGCCAAGCGCTGTTAAACATTAATATTGTGGTATACGATTAAATTTTTTTAATACTACTAATTGTTTCACTTTTTACCAGAAAAAATAGCCTGAGATTCGTTCGTGTTCCTTGAACAAATCCAAGGGACTCTAGCTACACCATTCCGAGCATAAATATCATCTGGGTGTTCATCGAGAAAAGCCCCTGAAATATTGGGTTCGATGACAACACCAAGTGGTATTGGTGGGGTGGGTAGAATATCCTAAGTTAGAGTANGGACTCTAGCTACACCATTCCGAGCATAAATATCATCTGGGTGTTCATCGAGAAAAGCCCCTGAAATATTGGGTTCGATGACAACACCAAGTGGTATTGGTGGGGTGGGTAGAATATCCTAAGTTAGAGTAACGGATTTGTCTAACACTTAACTTTTGAAAAATATGGTAGTTTTTAGAAATTGAAATAGTGGAGACCACTCGTAGATTGAGCGGTAGCTAATGCAGTATTGAAAAACTATGGTCATTGTATTTGACCTATCTGTCTCTTTTTGATATGATGCGACAAAATCTGTATTCTGTTTGAGAACAAGTAAACCGTCTTNCTTTGACCTATCTGTCTCTTTTTGATATGATGCGACAAAATCTGTATTCTGTTTGAGAACAAGTAAACCGTCTTTAAATGGGTTAATTAAGTATTTTGGATGAAAAAGTGACCTATCCACAATTTCCCTCG
>NIPM01002265.1:0-10454 GCA_002738285.1 Holacanthella duospinosa | reverse complement strand
TTCAAAAATTTTGTCCCATATTATTAAAGGCGTAATTAAACAAAATTCGAGTGCCTCTTTGCACGGAACACCCTAATAGAAAATTTTGAACTTTTTATAATCAGGAGCAGGGGATAATTTAGACTCGGAATTTTCTGAATAAAAAAAATTTAGACTAGGGATTGTAAAATGAGCTTTATAAACGGATATTTATCCAATGGAATTACGGTTTTGATCTACTAATCAATTTATAATCTTGTTCTTTTAGAATAGACAATATTCAGAAGAATGAGGGAATTTTTAATCGATTATCGATGCGAATCATACATAGAATTCTGTCAAAATATCATATTTTTGTAAGCTGTTTGAATAAAATCAAAATAATGTCGCAGATTCATTGAAAATAAATGATCGAAGTTAACCCCTAAATACAGACACCTTGGTAATTTTTACCTTTTATAGGCAAAATTATCGAAATAAATTTCATTTGTTTGTTGGATCATTAATTAAAGTGATTTTAAATATTCATTACATAGAGCTGTAACTTCTTATATCAATTCAGGGAGTCTACTATCCGAATGTCGATTGAGGAACCAAGACAAACATGTCTTGCTAAATGAATGAATCTAATACATATATAAATAGTCAATTAATGGGTTCTAAATGACTCTAAAAGAAAAAGGCATGGTATTATTCATTTTAATGTATGTATGTCCTAATCAACATTGAAAAGGAAGATCAAATTTTTTGGCTTCACTTTGCCCAGTGGACGAAAATCCAGTACCTAAATATTTGTTAATACGCAATACCTTCATTATGCAATGAAACAAGATCATCATCTTTGCATTTATTATTGCATTCTAAACATACATTAAAGGATTTGATAAATTGATCAGAACAGCTAGAACAAAAGACATGACCACAACTCTTAATAACTAAAAAATATAATATATGATAAATACATGTCAATTTTGAACTATTATTAAATTCTTTAACACAACTAGGGCATATTTTCTTACTTTCTTGCTGTTCTTTGTTATTGATTTTGAAATTGATATCTATCAATTTCTTTAAAGTTATAAAATGCGCAGGCTTCATTGCTGTGCATTGTGGTTTGTCGAATGGCAATTCCTTGAATTCTGATTTTGCTTCGGGAGTTAGATATGGCTTACAATTTAAAAAAGTAAGAGATTACGATCCAAAAACTAGGCAAAGAAGCTTTGTTATCCTTCTGTAAATAATAATAAAAACAAAATTACAGATACTAATAAAGTGTTATAAATTAAAGAAAAGTTTACTTGCAGTTTTTTCTACCATTTTGGTTTGATTTTTCTCAAAATCTTTAGCTTTTTTCTCTTCTTTATCCTTTAAAAGTTGTTTCTGGACTTTCTACATAAAATACTTTATACAAATGTTAAATTACCTTATCTTTTGACTCTTTGATTTGCTTCTTATTATTGAAATCCGAAATTGCGTTTTTCTGAATTAATATACTATCATAAATACATTCTTTACAAAATAGATGGCCCCTTGAACTACAAATTAATAATGTTATTAAATTAAGTTACCAGCTTACTGGATTTCTTGCTGTTTGTAGACACAAATAACAAGCATCAAAATTCTTTTTAGAATCGCCACCTAATCTTTGCTATCATAATACACAAGTTAAATAGTTATATGCTACCTTTTGTGTTCCATAATTCAGTTTTCGTTTTTCTTCGTAAGTAAAGAATCCTAAGGCCGTATTGTTTTTGGAATGTCTCGGCATCGTCTTTGAAAGTTAAAAGTTTCTAGCTAAGCTAGTGATGAGCGAATTTAGTCGACTTTACAAAGACAAATAAGGTAAAATTTAGATTATTATTATATTTTTTAGTAGAAAATTATATCATTATAGTGTAGAAAATGGATGCTCTGTTGGAAGTTGTGTGATCGTAAACTGCATGTTTGTTTTTGAAGATTCTATTAGAAATCAACAACATTCTGTAAGATAATCAAAACAAGCTGGCTTTAAAAAATAAATCATTTCATTTCATTAAATTTTATATGTGATTTATAATTCATTCAATTCAGGAGTGTGAACATCTGTTGTTTCGGTGTGTTGCTAGTGAAAATCAACTTATGAAAATTAATGAGATAAGTCGAATAATATGCGAAGCCAGCACAGAGGGTAGTTGTGTATTAAACAGGAATAGCTTTGTTTATTGTAACGATAAATTTCTAGATAATATCGATTATCCTTCTATTGAAGCTATCAATTTAGATTTCCATAAGTTTCTGGAACTTTATAATTTGCCTTTTAACAACTGTTCTTTTGAATTGAATTGTTTTGGTTTGAAAAAATCTTATATTTTTAAGATGAAGTCTTGGTTTTACCAAGATAATGAATATTTTACTCTCTGTTTAGAAGAGAACAGTTCTTTGTGTAAGATTTTTGATAATGAGTTTGTAAAATCTTTATTGGACACTATCCCTTCTATTTTCTTCTGTTTTGATAACAAAGGAAGATTATTGTAAGTTTATACATGTATTTATTTATAGGCTTGCTAATAAAATAGGTAAAGAATATATAGCGAATGTCAATATAGAATTTGAGGCATTTACAATTATTAATTTTTTAGGACATTATTGGACCAGAATCATTAGAAGAATTTCTTTTCGGTTTCAATAATTCTTTGAAGGTGGTTTATATTCTTATTTTTTAGTTCGGAAAAGGCTTCAATATGGAATTATACATAATAAATACAAAGGCTTATGATTTAGATAACGAAGTGATTAGAAAACAATCAAGAGCTTTGTTTAAAATGAAGCCTTTTGAACATGATCAAAAAATTTATTGGAGTACTGTTTTTATTGGTAATTCAATTTATACTAATTGTTTTAGACATAAATGAAGTCTCAGAATTAAGGAAAATGATAAAAGAACTAAGAAGATCTGAAGGAACCATTATAAGAGAATCAAAAAAGAAGTCTAAATTTCTGTCAATGATGGCCCATGAACTAAGAGCTCCTGTATGTTTTTAATTTAATATTTTAGCTCTTTGGAGTGATAGGGAATGCTTCTTTGCTTCTAGAAAGTAACTTAGATGCAGATCAAAAGGAAAATATGGAAAATATATACACTTCTACACATTTATTGGTAATTTAGCGTGTATTTTAATTATTAGTTATCTATTATACAGGATATATTAGAATTCTCCAAGTTGGAAGACGATAAAGTAGAACTAAGAATGACATCGTTTCATATAGACGATGTGCTTAAAGATATAAAAAAGATGATGAAATTAAGATTTAAACAAAAGGGGTTAGAATTTCAAATGTGTTACCCACACCTAAATTGTCAATTATATGGAGATCGTAATAGAATTATGCAGGTCTTGATTAATCTAGTTTCAAATTCCTTGAAATTCACAACTAAAGGCTTTGTATCTGTGAATTGTCTATGCAGGAAAATAGACAAAAAGAATTGCCAGATTTTTATGCAGGTGAAAGATTCCGGTGTTGGTATAAAGAGAGAATCGCTTGATAAATTGTTCAATCCTTGGTCCCAGGTGGATGGAGGAGATCACAAGAAATATGGAGGAAGTGGGCTAGGACTTTATATTTGTAAGCTGTTAATTGAGTTAATGGGCGGCCAAATTGGTATAAAGAGTACTTATTTGGAAGGAACACAAGTATGGTTTAGATTGTCTCTGCCTATATCAGAAACATCTGTATTAAACAAAGGAAATAGCTTTATTGAAGCCAGTGAACTATTGAGAATTAAAGATTGTCCTAGTTCTGATAGCTTATCAAGTCCAATTATCGCCACATTTGAATTGAAGAAATATAGGTTATTGGTGTCAGAAGACAACGTGATCAATCAAAAGATTATCACAAAGTTCCTTGATAAAATGAAAAATATTACTTATGATCTTGTTTCCGATGGTGATTCGGCATTAAAAAAATATATCAAATTTGGCAAGGGATATTATCATTTGATCTTGTTGGACCAATATATGCCTAGAATGACAGGCCAAGAAGTTTTTTGTAAAATAAGAGATGACAACCCCGATCAGGTGATTATTTCAATTAGTGGGAATGATGATGACCCAACAGATTGGGATGTCAATGATCATCTGCAGAAACCATTCTCTTTTAGACAGTTTTCTACAATTGTAAACAAATGGTTAAAATAACCATTAGAAAATTCTTATTAAATAAATGTATTTATGATTGACTGTTTATATGGCTCTTTATTTTGAACATTTTTCATCACTGGTGCACCTAAGATGAATTCTAAAATGTACAAAAGGAATATCAAAGTTTTATTCTACCTTTTCAAATCAACTTCAATAACCTTTTTCCTAGTATTTAAAACGTTTCTTATCGTAAGAGAGATCCTTCTATAAGCTTCATTTCGTCTATAAACTAATTCATCAACAAAAACATTTCTAGCTCTCGTAATGCCGTGTCTCCATTTATATCTAGCATCCTCTTTACATATAAGCAAACTACCAGGATGTAGAATGAATTGATATTCTTTAATTATGTCTAGACATGTATTAGTAGTTTCTGTAGGTAATCTTATAGTCCAAATGATGGGAGTTATTAAAGATATCGTATAAATATAAGAACCAAAAGCCTTAAAATCATCAAAATGAGAACTTATGCCGTTTCTCTCGACATATTCATTAACTAGAATTTGATTAGGTTCATTTCCTTCTTCAATTAATTCTAATTTATCAAGCTTGTCCCTTACCATCTGTAGATCACTCATTGGTCGGCTTTTCACTTGTTGACTACTTTCATCTAATGGTTGTATTTCTGGTAAATCATGAGTAGTATGATAGTAAGTTTTACCGTAGAATTGCTGCCTTCTTCTAATAACCTTACAGAATTCATTTTGATCAATAATCTGGAGAAGTTTTTGTTGCTCTTCTTCATTTAGAAAGTTTTTGATATATATCAGTCCTTTTATATCTGTGATTTCGGTTTTACTTAGATCTAATGGCTGGCTTTCATTCTTCATTTTGATTAAAGTTTCTAAAATATTTTTTGATGAGATTCATTGTTAAATGAATTTTAATCGGGAAGCAAAAAAGCTTAATAAGAACTATTTATGAATATAACAAATCAATAGTTGATTTTTCTGACTTTGGATCTCAAAATTTACATGGTTATTATTATAACACTGCAAAAATCCACTTGATTTTTATTTGAGGAATTTTGGATTCTCTACTTGTATGAACTTTAAAAAATATTTCATCATTTAATAGGAAAAAATTTCTACAACATAAGAAATTAAACCACTTGATATAAATTTATTTCATTTTAATAACTCATTTTGAAAACTCCTATAAGCATTTTCATTTTTCTGGTTGGTTGAAATTTTTCGATAATTTCCTTATTTGGAAAATTTGGTATTTTGAAAAAAATAAAAGCTCATTTTAAAAACGGATTTCAAAGATACATTTGATAACAAAACATTATTTAAATAAATCGGATATATTTTCCATCTGAATTAAATCATCTCGTATCTCTTGTACATTACTATCAATTTTTTCTGAAGGAGTCCAAGAGAAAAGTATAGACTTTTGACGACTTTTGCATTTGATAATGAATTCTAAGTCACTGACCAAATTATACTCACTACTAGCTTTAGGAGAGTAGATAATGTTTTTAGAGAACACACATGATAATGCCTTGTTTAATTCTCTATCTAAATTATAACAAAAATAGTTATTTTACTTGTTTTCGCTTCTTTCATTCCTATATGGTCACTTTTCTCTCTATTTTATAGCTGAAACTTTTATACACCCTGTTTCCAAAAGTATATGATCAGGAGAGCACAAGTGGTTAATAAATCCGATACATATTAAAGAACAACATATAAACAGTATCCCATTACTGGAATCGCGCTTGTACTTATTTGGTATCATTGATTTTATTTAGGCTGTATTATATTTAATGTTTGGGGTTCATTATCCCAAATCCCTATAATTAGCTATTTTAGGTTAGCGCATTTACGAGGATTAGTAATAAATTACTTTCTCCTGCTAAGTATTAATTGTTTAATATCATATGATCATTTGTTGTCTCGCTAATAAATCTTTAATCGGTGTCTGATCTGATTACTGGCTGCTTTATTTTTGAACTTCGAAGGAAATTTTTTGTATAAATGGTCAAAATATAATTGAGGTTATAATATTCGTGAAATTATCTCAGGGTGTACTCTCATTCGATATTTTGCACCTGATTTATAGCGATGGCGCACTAAAGTATCATTTTCTAAATTGGTTGATTTTCTACTCCAAACAGGTTTCTGAAATATAAACTTACAATGGAGTTAGCAGAAGTATTCGATATAATATGCGAAGCAAGTATAGACGCAATAGCAATATATGACGAAATTACAATTTACAAGTATAATAAGAAGTATGCTGAATTATTGAATCTACAGTTTGAAGATAAATCACATTCAATATTCCAAAGCTGTTTCCCTAAATCCGAAGTATTAGAGGGGGATTTCCATGAAAAACTAGACCATATTTTATATTTAAAAACAGGACCCCCAGAAAAAATGGTATACAGTCCTGTGAAAATTAGAACATGGAAATTTAATCAAAAAGAATATTTTACAGTATGTATTATCCAAAAAGAAGATAATGATATAAAGTTAATTAAACTAGATTCAGACCCGAAATATTCATCAGAGAAAGAAAGTTTTATTACAATTACTGAAGTTCTAGATTGTATACCATATGAACTGATGTATTTAGACAAGGATGGAACACAAACGTATCTTTCAATATAAATCTTTAGATTCATAAACAAGGCATATAGAAAAAATTATGGTATCGGTATGAATGAAAAATGGGATGTACGATTTTACATTAATCTTTTAGGAAGTCTTTCATCCCGACTTTTCTGATAAGTTTTACGTTCTATGGTCTAAGAATTTTAGAGTATTATAGTTTCTAATCTTTAGAAAGGTGTCCGTTCCACTATGGAGCTAAAGGCAATTTCAAGTCAAGAATCTACTCCTACGAATAAAGTTTATAGATGGAAATATTTGCAAGTAGATCCTATCAGAGACCAAAAAGGCGAAATAGAAAAATGGATAGCAACTCATATAGGTTTGCATGCATTTTTTGATTATTTAGATATCCATGATTTGAAAACAGCTGAAGAGGAAAAGAGAAAGTTGATTTTGGATAATAAATTAGCCATAGAACAAGCAAAACTCAAATCACAATTTTTTGCTACAATATCACATGAATTTAGAACTCCTGTAAACTTTAGGTTTTCATTTTTAGCTGTTTGGTATTATAGGAAACTCTTCCCTCTTATTAGAAAGTAGATTAGATGAAGAACAAACAGAAATGCTTCAAGGAATTAAAAGATCTGGCCATTTATTGGTATCCTTATTTTCATGATTTTCTAGCTAAATTTGATCAGAGACACTCTTGACTTTTCAAAAATCGAATCCAACAAGTTAAGAATAGAACCAAGAACTTTTAAACTTCAAGATGTATTTAATGATCTCGAATCTATGATGAAGTTGAATGCTAAAGAAAAATCTCTTAATTTAGACTTCAGGCCTCTCGAAAATGATTCCAATTTGTATGGAGATGATAATAGAATATTACAAATATTGGCTAATCTTGTCTCGAATTCTATAAAATTTACACACAAAGGAGGTATAAAAATATCGACAGATGTAACGAATTCTATAGATATCTGTTCAATCATTATAAAGGTTGAAGATTCCGGAATAGGTATGTCTGAATCTTCTCTAGATATGCTATTTAAACCTTGGTCTCAATTGGATAAAGGCATCAATAAAAGATACGAAGGAAGCGGACTGGGGCTTTATATTTCCAAAAGTTTGGTGGAATTGATGGGAGGAGAGATCAATGTGTCTAGTAAAGAATACAAAGGTACCAAAATTTGGTTCAAGTTAAATATTCCTTTAGCGAAAGAAAATCAAAGTAGGTTAAAATCTGAAGCGCTTACTAGGCCAGATACCAAAAGGGCCAAGTCTGAAGTTTCAAAAGAAAATAATTATAGGATTCTTATAGCTGAAGATAACGAAATAAACCAAAGGATAGTCAAAAATTTCCTTAACAAGATGGAAAATATTGATTATGATATCGCATCTGATGGAATTCAAGCTTTAGATTATTATTATTATTATAAACATTATGATTTGATAATATTGGATCAATTGATGCCCGGAATGGATGGAAATCAAGTATGTACCGAAATCAGAAAACATAGTCTAGATGTAAATATAGTTTCTATGAGTGCAAATGCGATATTATTAAAAAATGAAGTTTCTGTTATTCCTGGTGCTAATGATCACATTTCTAAACCGTTTAGTTTTCTGGAATTTTCCAAGTTTATAAAGGCTTGGATCGAGCCTTAGATCCAAGGTAGAAAAAATTCTGCGTCTTTGTAATTAATTTTTAATAAAAATTTAAATCATTCGTTTTTTGGAATTTATGGACAAATTTCAGGTCCAAAGTTTGACTACTCTTCGATTATTGAGCGAAGTTCTGTGATCACTGTATACAAATTTTTTGGCATATGTACGTGAAGCATATTTGTAGGAGTTTCTATTAGTTTAAATGATTTTTATCTATTATATATGGTAGTAAACCTAACAAAGAGATTAACTCTTTAATACTACGAATTTCTTGCTAGAGAAATTTGTTTTCAAGTTAAAAGAAAAATTGTAAAAGTATATACACTGCCCGTCGAAAGTGATTCAGTGTTTGGGAAATTCGAACTTAAATGGTAATTCATGAATGAGTAAGACTTCAAGCAAGCCAATACTCATATGGTAGATAGATACAGCCTTTGTCTATAACATATCCAAATATTATAGATATATTTTAAATATTGATAGAGATATGATTGCTCAAAGTTGAAAGTAGGTGATTCAGTGTTTTGTCGAATCTTTCAAAATTTTCATTCTAGAACATTCTAAAATACCGAAAAATTGTTCATTTTTATTTCAAATCCTTAGCAGAAGGTATTAAGACTTATTTAAATGACAAGAAGAAAATTGAAACAAGAATTAAAGAACTTGCTTTAAATGGAAAATCTTCAAGAAAAATAGCTGAAATTTCACAAGCAACAGTGTCCAGAGTAATAAAGAGAGTTGAAAAAATAGTCCAGAGCCTATTATAGGTCGTCCTCTGGTCTTATATAAGTATGATGAAAAGTATATTGGAAGATTAGCAACAAGTGGTGAATGCTCCACCTCTACAGAAATACAGCGAGAACTCAAGACCTATGTAGTAATATCCGCATCTTCGAGCATTATACTTTGTACATTAAAACGTAGCAACATCGTATCTAGATACAAAAAGAAATGCCCACAATTAAAAATATCTCATCTTCGAGCAAGATCAGAATTTTTAAAAAACACACAGAAATTGGGAATATAAGGATTGGGATATGGTTTTATGGTCAGATGAGACTAAAGTAAATGTAGAGGGATCTGATGGACGTGATAGAACTTTCAGAAAAATCAGGAAACAACTCAGAGATCACGATATTACTCAAACAAAAAAACTCGGTGGTGGATCAATTATAGTTTGGTGATGTATGCTTTCATCAGGTGTTAGGTATCTTTGTATAATTGATGGCAGTGTTTATGCTGAGATATATGAGAGTATTCTGGATGACGATCTGATGTATACAATTGACTTTTATGACTTGGACAAACTAAAAGTGTCTTTCAAAATGACAATGCGTCCTCTCATACCGCTTCAAGTATAAAAAATGGTTCAAAGAAACGAAATAAAAGTAATGAGATTTCCAGCACAATATCCTGACCTTAACCCAATTGAGCATCTATGGGATCATATGAAAAGAGAGTTAAAAATTCGACCACCATACAAAGACAAAGATAAACTTTGGGAGAGAATTCAAGATATATGGTACAATATTTCAGCTAAAGTGTGTCTTAAGCTTATTAGTTCAATACCTAGAAGACTCGAACAGATCAGAAAAACCAAGGGCGGGCACACAATCTTTTGATTTTACATTTTTTAAAAAATTCGACAAAACACTGAATCACCTACTTTCAACTTTGGGTAATCATATCTCTATCAATATTTAAAATATATCTATAATATTTGGATATGTTATAAACAAAGGCTATATCTATCTACCATATGAGTATTGGTTTGCTTGAAGTCTTACTCATTCATGAATTACCATTTAAGTTCGAATTTCCCAAACACTGAATCACTTTTGACGGGCAGTGTATTAGGTCGTTCCGAGCAAAGAGGCACTCGAAAAATTTACTATAAAAGATGTAAAGTTGAAAATTAGCATTTTTATATATACNTACGAACCTTCTGCATCTATTACACTTCTCCATCTTTAGGGTAACTTCTGGATACCATTTATAAAACCTTTAGCATTAAGCTCCTGAATTGCATTTTCTAGCTGAATTTCTAGTTCATGCCAATCATCATAAA
>NIPM01002264.1:0-10459 GCA_002738285.1 Holacanthella duospinosa | reverse complement strand
TAAATTTAAGCACTGGAATAATGTATTCTTTGAGGTTTATGAAAGAAAATCTAGACCAAATTTTATCAAAAAAGTGAAATTTAATGGACTTAAAAAGATTATGTCATTCTTATTTATAAAAGGTTCTTGTTTCTTTTCTTATTTGACAAGAAGTAATGAGGATTACAAGGAATTTGAACCAAAAGATGAATCAAAAGAAGACACTAGAGAAACATTGTATACACCTAAAAGATGCTTTGCCTCAAGAATTAAGAGGTTTTTTAATAATAATATACATAAAATATTGAAGGCACGAGTCGGATAGTTGTAAAACTGTGGATTATTTAGGGGTACTTATTTATGGCTTAGGGGTCGAGTACACCCTCCCTCTTGATATTTAATCCTGCATATTACACTATTTTTAAATTAGCTTTCATTTTAAATTGCTGTATATTTATTATTTTTTAAATAAATTTATAAATTATTATATTTTAAGTATTTATTAGCTTTTTTGTCTTCTCGAAAAGAATAGAACTATCTTTCGAAAATTTCGTCCCATATTGTAAACAGTTTGTCGAGAGCATTTTAGATGAAGTGATATTTCTGTAGGGGACATTCCAGCTTCTAATAAACATTTTATTCATATTTTATTTTGATATTCAATAGTTATATTTTTTATTACCACCCATCGCAAAAATTAGAATGTTCAAATTTACTTGCGCCACCCTGTAGATTAAATAACAATTTTTGGTCGGTTATTAAATACTAATAACTTGGTTTAAGAAAATCTACTAAAACTTTAATGATAATCGGACTATCTTATCTAGTGAAACTTTTAATGGCCGAAATCTAATTAATGAATTTCAAACCTATTTTATGGAACAGAACCCCTGACGATGGAAACTTGAGATATCCCCATTTTTGATTCTGAATCAAAGTTTTTACAGTCAAAATGGGACGACGATTCTATAAAATTGATCTCATCAAAAATTAAGATTTATCAATAAATTTCGTATGAAACTTAATAACTTCGGGCACCAACTTCAGCTCAATATCCAACATATCAGCCTGTTCCTTTTCATCAAGCACTACATCAATAATCGGATCACTTTGTGTAACCAAAACAACCTTAACTTTCCTCGTCTTCAACAAATTACCAATAACTAACTGATGACCGTACATTTGTAACGCTTGTTGAGATTTCGAGATCAGGATTTGAGGATCTGTTTCTAACTTAAAGCTACAGATAAAAGCATTAGGTATCCAATGGTGTATAATTGGTTTTAAGAATTTAGGCACTTTAGTCATATTGAGTTGGATCCCATCTTCATGATCGTTGCTTTGAATCTTGTGTTCTGGCTAAATACGGATGAGCTTTGGGGCTTACCATTTGATCGGAGGGGATAGAGAAATCACTCACTGCGGCAGCTAGATAAAATAGTACTATCTTTGTCTCTTTTTTTGTGGCATCTAAGACGAATTTTATCGTTTTGGATGCCATAGTAAGTATATGTAAATAATCACTTAAAGTGACAAATTCTAAAGCCAATAATTTGCCATCCTCTTTATAACGTTGATAATCGGAGATATCAGTTTTCATGCTTGTTTCCTGTTCACTCTTCACTAAAAACAGTAGATGAGTGAAGGATATGGGACACCTTTGATTTGATCATGATCTATGTAGAAATAATCTAAGAAAGAGGCACAATTATGTTGATATCTTCTAGCGAACGGAAACATAGAATGTTGTCTATAAAGCAATATAACGGCATAATCGTTCTTCAGAAAATACGTACTAAAATGAATTAAAGTTTCATATTAATTAGTTTTAGAATTGTATAAATTAAAAGGATATTCAGTAGAGATGGCGCCTCTAGAACCGGCACTAAAATTATCTATAAATCGAACTGTATTATTTTCCAACGGAACTGCGGTACCACCACTCTAAATAAATCCTCATCACAGAAAAGAATAAACACAATTGAGGTACGGTTATTAAAGCAATTCGTTTATTTTGCGGATTCCAATGTTGAGTAAAGGTGGTTATTTGAGCTTGATATTCTCTAAGTTTTGATGGTGGTTTACAGCCAATTAGAAATTGGTCAGGGTCTATCACTTCTTTTATATTCGGCATTTTGGTAATTTTTACGTCAGAGATTGATTACAAATGAACCTGCTGGAAGGAAATGCATTTATTCTACCAAAAAGTAACACAAATTTTAATGGATGCATTCAATATCAAAATTAGATCCCTTTTGTACAAAAATAAAGCTTTTATTGAATATTTTACAAAGAAGTGTCATAAGATCTATTTCCAACATTAAATGATATAGGAAGAGAATAAAGTGTATCTATTTCATCAATCTTGAATTTTAAAGGTGATAAATGACCTTTTTCAGGTTTACTAAAGTTAGTTTCTGAGAAGGAATCAGAGCTACATGACTTGAGTTCTGATAATAAAGATGGGTCAAATTCATCAAATTCTTTAGAATCAAAGGCAATAAAGTTCATATTAGGTTTCGGAGCTAATTTGACTTTCTTGATCTCCGACTTTGAATAGAAATAGTTTCTTTTGGTTGGTTGGTTGACCATTATAGCATTTAATTAAGAAAATTTGGTTTATATAAGATTTTATTTGCTGATAAAGGGGAGATTTTAATCAAAGATCTTGAAAAATTCTTCAAGAGTCAGAAAAATAGGTTTGAGATTTAATTTAACGGTTTATCCAGAATGAAATCCAATATTTTCTTAGCAAACCAACCACCATCCGATTCATCTTGGGCTTCTCTTAACCAATTATATCTCTGATCCCTCGAAATCAAATATTTACCATGTCTAAACTTAATTTGCTCTCTAAGAGCCTCAGCAGGAATCTCTGGATGGCCTTGGAACGAAAGGACTTTATTAGGCAAATAAAGAGCTTGAAAGCGACATTTATCAGACGAGGCCAGATTGATAAAACCTTGAGGTGGTTTCACCACTACGTCTTGATGGAATTGTACTAAGGTCATTCGTGGCTTAGGCGGCGAGAAGATCTGATTCCCTTTCTTGGTGAATTTCATCCCAATAGTACCAACTTCCCAACCATTATTGTTGCTTCTCACTTTGCCCCCTAAAGCGTGGGCTATGATTTGATGTCCAAAACATAGGCCGAGTAATTTCTTCTCGGTTTCTTCAAATACTTCTTTGATCAATTCTCTCATCTTAATAATCCAAGTATTATTAGAATAAGAATCATAAATGGAGCCGGATATAATTATAACGTCATGTTGGTTGGGGCTTGGGAATTTTAGATTCTTCACATCAAAACTATCGAATTGGAATTGGATCTGTTGATCATTTCTATCGTTATAATCTTTCGCAGTCGATTTGAGCATCTTGATATAAAGTTCATCATAATTACCGAATTTTCTTTTTACAGGTAATTCGAGATCGTCAGCAACCAGGATAGCTACTTTAATCACTTTAAATCCTCTACTTTGGTTAACTCTTTTAGTAGGATAAGAATTGTCATCATCTTTATCGGAGATTTTTTCATCTGACTCTGATAATTCTTCATCCTTTTCAATCTCATGTTTCAGTATTCCACTACTGTAAGATTGTAAGTGTCGTTTTGCTCGACTTAATTCGTCTAATCCAAATTGAGTTCCATCATCGGAAAATTGGAAGCTCTTAATCAAATAAAGTAAGAAAAAACATTTCATAATGAGATAAAATTCTCTATATTGCCTTTTATATTTTCGCTTTTGTTTACTATTTTTGGTTTTTTGTTGTTTATTTTTGGTGCTGCAATTCCGACTTTTATAGACAGAAAAAGTGTGAATCCATTCACTTAATTAGCTTTAGCTCATTTTTGTTTTATTTTCTATGTACGAAGTAAGACATAAATCCCCGCACAAATTTTGTTTTTATCTAGCTTTCTAAATAATAGAAATTGTATAAATGTTAAAGCTTAATATTTATTTAAGGATTTATATAATTGCTTTTTATTTGTCTATTCAATAATTGTTAATTTCTCCACTAATTACTTGATTATAAAAGAAATTTTGTAAAAAATCAATTTGATCATTTATGGAAATATTAGGGCGTTCCGCGTAAAGAGGCACTCGAATTTTGTTCAATTACGCCTTTAATAATATCAAGTCTTTTAAATTAATTTATGTATACTACAAGCTTTATATATAAATAATTATATTTTGAATATTATCATGAATAGCTTGCAAAAATTAAAAGATTCAATTTTAGATAAAGAACAGCGGATTTTCATCAAATTTGGCGTAATTCTGGGACACAGTTCTGGGATAAGTCATTAAAAATTAGTTAAATCAGTTGAAAATAGTGTCTATAAACTAAATACAGTCAAACGTTTAGTTACTAAGCTTAATAGAGGCTACAATGTGGTCGAAGATAGCCAAGGAGGCGATACAAGTGATGTCTCGAAGAAAGAAAATGTAATAGATAAAATTAAAGAATTGTTGGTCCAAACTAGAACATGGTCTTTCCTCGAACTTTCCATGCGGGTAAATTGTAGTAAAACAACAGTATTTCGATATTTAACAGAAGATTTACAAATGAAAAAATTATTAAGTAAATGGGTACCTCATTTTCTCACGGATGAACAAAGAGAACATAGAGTGTTAGCATGTAAAAACAATATGCAACTCTTATCGAGACAAAATAACTTAATTAATCGAGCTTTGGCAATAGATGAAACTTGGGTGTCTTTATAAATACAACCCCAACGTGACCAGATTCGATCTTGGAGAAATAAGAATGAAAACCCACCTGAATTTGTACTTCAATCTANACGTGACCAGATTCGATCTTGGAGAAATAAGAATGAAAACCCACCTGAATTTGTACTTCAATCTAAATATGAAAAAAGATAATGCTAATTGTAGCAATGGATTTTCAAGGTGTTGCTTATTGGAAGCTCTATGCCCCTAAAGAGACTATAACTTCAGATGTCTATAAAAACTTCCTAGTTGAATTATTAGAAAAATGGTTACCTGATAAGAAACTCAAGGTACATATAATATTACATAATAATGCTAAGCTGCATAAATCAAGTCTTATAAAGCAATATTTTATTGATGAAAATATTCGGGTTTGGGATCATTCTCCTTATAGCCCTGATATTAGCCCACCTGATCTCAATTGTTTTTTTGACAATTAAAGAGGAAGTTAAAGGAAAACATTTATGATGATTGACATGAACTAGAAATTCAGCTATAAAGTGCAATTCAGGAGCATAATGCTAAAGGTTTAATGAATGGTATCCAGAAGTTACCCGAAAGATGGAGAAGTGTAATAGATTCAGAAGGTTCGTATCTATAAAAATACTAATTTTTAACTTTAATATTTTATAGTAAATTTTTTATTTAATTCTTTTCAAGTGTCTCTTTGCTCGGAACGCCCTAATANTTAACTTTAATATTTTATAGTAAATTTTTTATTTAATTCTTTTCAAGTGTCTCTTTGCTCGGAACGCCCTAATAGATCATCCTTATTTGATGGCCAAACTTCTGACTTTTACATAGAAATTAACCACAAGCAGTCTTAACATCTTAATTTTGAATCTATTTTACACTTGCAAACGCGACAATTCAATTGAAAATATGCGACTATTCAATTGAAAATCACTGTATTATTTGTTAATTGCGTTCTTTGGGCACATTTACAGTCTTGATTACAAATTAGAGAGTGCAAAAATGCAATTAACAAAAACATGGAGTACGAACTACCAACATACAACGAAATATTACACCAAAAACACGAAGAAGAACGAAAAAGAGAACTTAAACATTTTAGAAATCAGAGACGACAAAGATTAATTACTTGGCTCTTAATCTTATTAATCTTTTTATTATTAGCTTTACTTGCTTACACCGTCGATCTATATCTCTATTATAATGGACCTACATATGTTCTTGTTTCCTCTTCTAATGATGTTTGTTTGTTTAGAAGAGATTGGTTTTTTTCTAGAATGGAAGACGATGTTTTAGGCCAACGTTGGAAATTATGTTCTTGAAATTAACCAACATATAACTGGTTTATATAAATATTAGCTTTATTTACTTGTATTCTAGTCTGTATCTATTAACTCTTTAGCCTTACTTTCAAGTTGGGCTCTTGGAACAAAAAATTATAGTGATGCAAACGTTACAAGTCAAACAAAGCAACTTGGATGTAAACCTTCATACAACAAACGCTGATATAATAAAATTTATGAAGCTTGAAGAAGTATAAAAGAAATCCAACTTTGACTATCTTTTCCAAAAAATGAACTTTAAACATTTATTTAACAAATCTAGGGAAAAGGACATTGAGATGGGACCAGCGCATCCCAATAGAAGTAGTGACAAAATAGACCCAGACGTAAGAGATAACTGCGAGATGGCAGGAAGATTTCCGGTGGATCGAGAGGCCAAGAGGCCGTTCAAGATAATGCTCACTTGTTTTGTGGGTCTTTGTTTTATAATGATTATCCCTGTTTACTTCACTGTGATGAAAAAAAAGACTGAAAAGAAGATGGATAGTGATGTGGAAAGACAGTATCAGCAAGAGTCATTCCCTTATATGTTCCCGCCAGATAATGGTAAGAAGGCCCTGGTCGCAGATGTGGGCATCCATGGAGGAGATAAGGCAAGGAATGACGATACTAGGTAGTTTATAAGAAAAATGGGATAGTTTATGGTGTATAAAAGTCACGTTTTCTAATAAATTATACTTTCAAAAAGTTTTGTTTATTTTTCTGAATTTGGTGTACTCTGATTTTTCGTAACAGAAAAACATAGATAATTACACATTGTTATGTAATAATTTAGAGCTTTAAATCTATAAAATAGACTTTATTTCTAACTTGAAAATATTTTAAAAGATGTCATTCGTCCCCAAGAAAAACTACAGGGAATTGTATTATTGACTCTTGTAAAAATATTGTTTTTACAATAAAATTGTTTGTTTTTACCAGAATATTTAGCATGACTCCAAATTTTGTTTTGATTAAAGGTGAAAAATTGTTTTTTGTAATATTGATCTACTTTTACTAAGTTTTAGATTTGGATCGGATTTGTCAATATTTTGATTATGAGTTTTTAAAACAGTAAAAAATATAAGATCATTTTAATTTAAAAAAATAAATTAAATCCATCAAAAGTAATTTTCTTAAAGATGTCATTGTAGTTTTGTAGTTCCATTTTGTTTATGTGAAAATTTGATAAGAGACTTAGTAATAAAATATACTTTACCGAAATTTGAAATGTAAGATAAATTTTAGTGACCATATTATTAGGTTGTTGCATATTAGGGTCATTTTATAAGGAAAAGTTAGGATTGTCATATCTCAAATGACAAGCTTCTTTTAATACACCAACTTACAATCAATTTAAGTTTGCCAATTCTCTCAATTTCTCGTTGTTTATGGTAGATGACCTTGGTTTATCTAAAAGGCAGATATCACCTTTATTGAACCAACTTATTGCCTTAGTATTGCTAATGGTACCTTGGCCTTCAATATCGTTTGTTTTTTTCACTGTTTGGCACGCACTTAATCCGCTTTTCCAAAAGTGTCGAATATAGGCTCTAATTACTATTTTTCGTAATCCATTCTAATAAATGTAAAAAATTTAAAAAGTAATATAATTTTTCATTATATGACAAACTTAAAAGGTATAAAATTGATTGTAAGTTGGTGTATTAAAAGAAGCTTGTCATTTGAGATATGATAATCCTAACTTCCTTATAAAATTACCCTAATATGCAACAACCTAATATATAAATCTTGGCGCTAGATATTAATTTGCATATTGATTATTAATTAAAAGTCGCTTACCTTTTTGCGTAAAACGGCGTAATATTAAAGTATATAAACATTCTTTTAAACTGGGTTACGATAATATTACTTTTAGTCTGATCTTAAAATAACCTATTTAAGATTATGGCAGCATTTTGAGCTGCTTTACAAAAAGTGCAAACATCATTTGATAAACGAATAAAACCAACATTTCCATATCTAAAATAAAATTTAATAAACCTGGTATAAATACAAGTGCATCATGAAAATTTTCAAGTACACAAAAGAGTATAAAAGCATACCAAAATTTATGTCATTTTGCTTGCAAAAAATGGTTNTTTTGCTTGCAAAAATGGTCGAGAAAAAGACCCAAAATCGACAATGAAATTATGCCAATGCTAATGGCGATCAATTGTTAATCGACGATATTGTGATAATAAACATATCGAATCTTATATGATCTTACCATCATATTTACTCTTTTACAAAATATTGTAACTTGAAAGTTAAATGCCAAAGTTGGAAATATTCCAGAGCCTTTTATAAAAGGACAATATTTGGATAGAGGAATAATTAATGGAGATAGTATTTATAATAGATTTATTCGCATTAATTATAAGAACGATAATAGTTATTTTTTAAAATTTTGGCATCTTTCCATTTATGTTTATTTCTAAAATAGTGTGCATCATTTTTTAGCTAATCAAATCCAATTTGCTGCAAAATTGGAAAGTTCACCAAATTTTACGCAAATAAAGAAGAACGCGATTCTTTGATTTATTTGTGAAAGAAAGTATTATAAATATATGAATACCGTAAAATTTTGAATTGATTCAAGTAAATTTTGAGTAGAACTTAAAGAAAAGTATAGAATGAAACAGGAATTTGGCCAACTTGACACCTTAGATAAATAATTGTATAACTTGAATAAAACATCAGTAAAAAATCTGTAAATTATGTATTTTAATATTCATCAATCAATTAAATAATAAATAAAAGTTCACAATTTTTCGTTTATCTTTGATTGAGATATTTTATTTTCATTTTTGTGCGGCTATTTAGTGGACCATCTATAGTCTTAGAATACATATGGACCAAAAATATTGAAAGTGCTCTTATAATTTCAAAAGAACAACTACGAAAAGTGAGATGTGCATAAAAACGACAAGATGTTTTTTGAAAGTTTATCTATTGATTAAAAACCTTCAAGTCTATGATTTATTTGGTTAGTAACTAATATAATTTTCATGATTTTTGCCCAAAAAACCCCCAACCAAAATAAAACACAACCTTCGAAAATTTTAAGCCATATATTGTAATAATTTGAAAGTTGAATTAAAGTTGTTTAATTAAACGGAGAATTGAATGAAATAGTATTTCAAGTTTCCTTATTTTCTCATTAAGCCTCGATTTTCTACTAATTTCATTGATTTTATAGCTATCCAATGCTTTCCATATTTGATAAAAATGTTTGATACAAGTGTATGTGTCTACAGGAAACATAACATTATCTTCTAATAACTTATCAACATCATCTTCCTTGTATCCATCTTGTATTATTATCTTAATAGTATTTTGTAACATCTTTAGGTCACAATGTGAGCTTTCAAGGTATAATTTGACTCTTTTTAAGACTAGACTCGGCTTAGAACTAAGAATATTATTGAAAACATTATCAAAAGAGAAGCCTCCTTTACAGAATAATCCAGTATTTTTAATATTTATATTTGAAGTGTATTTCTTTGTCATAGTGAATTTATAATAGTAAAGTGCTTTTTGTTTAGCTTTTTCTGTCATTCTATATATTCTAGGATCAAATCTATGTATAATCCCAATTTGTTGATATTTTTCTTCTTCTGTTAAAAATTCTTTGAAATCTTCGTTTTTCTTGATTTCTGGTATGAAATCAATACCATCTTTGTGGCGATAACTATATTTTACAACTTCCGGTTCTGTTATTTGACAATTGAGTTGTATAAAAAGTGTTAAGTAAATATTCATTAAACGGTCTAGATAGAATCTACAACATTTATAATATATGTCGTTATAATGCTCTTGAAGATCTCGATAGATTAAGTAAAAATTACATGATTAATGATTGCCCTTCGGATTTTTTAAAAATTAATCAAAATAATATGTTTGTATTTAAATTCAATATATTTGTTAGGTAGCCGCATAATATAAGATATTTTTGAAAAACATCTTACTCTATAAGCTACCGTTTATATATTTAAAAAAGCTTTAATCGACAATCGTAAAATACTTAAAAATAATAATCTTCAAAAGAAACTTTTAATCAATACCAAGAAATTAAACCTTAATATTCGAAGATTTCATAAAGAACAATATATCTCTCAATTTCAAATAAGTCTCATAATATACTTCTCTCATTATGCTTAATTTCGGTTCTAATCGAATTAATTTCAAATTCTTAAATGGTAAAAACAAATGTTTTATAAAAGTAAAATAGTTAATTCCATATTGATAGATATAGAATGATTCATTATAGTGTATAGAAACATATTCATTGGTTTTTCGTTATTTTTTCATTTTGTATAGTTCCATAAATATACCTTCTAACTTATTCTTTGATATAGTTAAGAAGCGATAAATATTAGGGCGTTCCGAGCAAAGAGACACTTGAAAAGAATTAAATAAAAAATTTACTATAAAATATTAAAGTTA
>NIPM01002263.1:0-10461 GCA_002738285.1 Holacanthella duospinosa | reverse complement strand
TTTTCATTTGTAAATCTTCTGTTAAATATCGAAATAGTGTTGTTTTACTACAATTCACCCGTATGGAAAGTTCGAGGCAAGATCATGTTCTAGTTTGGACCAACAATTCTTTAATTTCATCTATTACATTTTCATTTTTCGAGACATCACTTATATCGCCTCCTCGGCTATCTTCGACCACATTTTAGCCTCTCNCATCTATTACATTTTCATTTTTCGAGACATCACTTATATCGCCTCCTCGGCTATCTTCGACCACATTTTAGCCTCTCTTAAGCTTATTAACTAAATGTTTGACTATATTTAGTTTATAGGCACTATTTCCAACTGATTCAACCAATTCTTTATGAATCATCCCAGAACTGTGTCCCAGGATTACGCCAAATTTGATGAAAATCCGCTGTTCTTTCTGAAATTGAATCATTTAATTTTTGCAAGCTATTCAATATAATATTCAAAATATAATTATTTATAAATAAAGCTTGTAGTATATATAAATTAATTTAAAAGTCTTGATATTATTAAACGCGTAATTAAACAAAATTCGAGTGTGTCTCTGCGCGGAACGCCCTAATAACTAACAGATCGCTGGTGAATTTACTTAATTTCAATTGAAAGAAAGATGATATTCGAAAGAGGTGGCATCCAACAAAATTGCAACGATACAGACAAGATTAACATGGCCCCTGCACAAGGATGACACGTAAATCTTGAGTGGACATTTCTTTGCAAGTTACTTTTTAAATATGATATTCTTAACCAATACAAAATCAGATGTGGGACAATTTCATGAATGAAAAACAAATTCGATAATAAAATTTAAAAAAAGCTTAAATTAAGCATGAAAACCAACCAACGAAGAATAATGCAAAATACCAGTCGCTAAAGCATCCAAACACCCTTTAGAAATCAAAAAAGCTTCATTATCATGGAAATACGTATTAAGTAATGCTCTAATAATGATCCCGATGGGTGTCATCGATGTGAAGGTTGTTATTATCCAAATTGAGTTAGAATTGGCTTCCATTGTACCTAAACTAAAGCCTTCGAAAAATTGATGGAATCCTATAGCTATAAACAAAGTTATAAAGCCATCACTTTCCATACCTAGATCGATACCTATAATAATAGAATGGATTAGGATCGCTAATTGCAATAAATATATTCCTATATCGTTTTCTTTAGTATTTAGAGCTGCGCAGCAATCGGTATCTTTCCATTTTATACTTGATATAAGTTGGATTAAATGCATCAGCAATGTTAAGATCATCATTATCAAGGACGAAAGTGCTGGATAGGTAGAATTGGATAGATTTTGTATCGAATGGAAGTACATATGAACGAAGCTATCAAGAAATAAAATTAAGGGATACCATGTTGATAACACCACTCCTATCCCAAAATATTTTCCTACATTTACTATGAAATTGCAATCTTTCTTCTTATTGAGGTAAGTAGCTAATAATATCGTACTTAACCCAATTGAAGTCAAAATAAAAGCTGAGATACATCTATATAATAAATTATAATCATTATCTATATAATTCAATATCATGATTATTTACCAAATCTCTTAACTAAGTTGTGCTCTTTTATCATTTTTTAGAATTCTATTTTTTTATAACCTTGAGGTGCAAAATTTTGACAAAGATTAAATAATAGTATATCAAATTTAATTGAATAAAATACGATTTTGTATTATGTAGAATGTTTTCTCTAGTTGAACGAATCAAAGAAGTCATAATGAAAAGAGGACTCAAGCCTGAGAATGGAAAGGATTTACTAGATAATTCATTGATGCTTATTGGCTAAACAGAGTCAAAAATGATCTCAAGATTAACACCTTTATTCAAAAAGGCCTTCCTTTATGATCGACATAGGCTCATTGCGAAGATTATGCAAATAATGCTTATATGATATGACTTGAAGTTGCGAGCAGAGCCTAAAAATGATGACTGATGATGCGAATCCAGGGAACGTAGCCTGAAGCTGTTTTTTGTGCTCAAAAAAGCGAAATCAAATTGAAAACACCCACTTTAGTAAATATCTCTTTTGATGGTATTTCTTTATAGACACCAAGCACATTTTATTTCTTGCTGGAAAATGAATATTAAAAAGACGACAGAATATATATAAAGTTATTGATGTTTACTCTTTTGAATAAAAGTAAATTGGCGAATCAAACTTAGATTCAACCCCTGTAAACAACTCTAACAAATCATTGGTGAATTTGCTTAATTTCAATAGGAAAAATAATAATCACACCCTTAAGAATAAAGTAATGCTATAATATGGCACAATATTTTTGAAACATAATTCAATTCTAATTTTAGTTTCTTGAATGCATAAAATAGTAAATAAATTCAAGTATTTACTATCCATAAAATAACTCTTAGCTATATTTCTTGCCATTTTAGTTGCTTCCTCAACCTATTTTCACTATGATGAAAGAATTATAACCGAGGCTTCTAAAATATTATGCCATATAAACAAGGATGTAATCCATTTTAAGGAGGAAATACGTCCACTACTTATAAACCACAAAATCTTTGTTCTGATTGCTCAATAGAATTTCTAACAATAAGACCTGCTTTACATTCTAAGACAATCAAATAGCAGTATCAGCTATATAAAGTTCGAATAATAAAATTGATCATGATGTATCCTCATATTTGATAATATGTACATGGTCTTTTTTGTAAAACCATATCTAATTCAATGCGAAGTGATAATAGAAGCTCTATATCCTATATAATATATCGAACTTGATACTACTTACCGAAAAATACTAAATAGAAAAGAATATATAATAAATAAAGAGCTCAATTCCTAATAGATTTACCAAAACGATGAATCACAATCGACAGAATCAAGGAAACCAAGCTTAATAGAGAGAATAAATAATAATACCAATCCATACCAATAAACTTCATAAATTGCGAATTGAATGAAACAGCAATAGAAGAAAGTGTGAATCGTACAAATACATTAGTACCAAAGACTTGAGAACTAGAATTAGGAAATAAATCCAACATATAAGTAATTGAAGATAATAACGACATATTTAGACCGATACAGATCAAAAAGGTAGAACAAAGTAATAGTACCAAATTGAGTTGGAATTTCATGACCAATCCTTGGGCCAAAACACCAACAATTACTAGAGGTGCACCAATATAGACTGATTTAATACGAGATTCCAGTTCCTCACTATCTTTAATATAATAATCCGTCAATTTTCCACCCAAGTAGCCACCCAAAGAGTCTGCTACACCATTAACGATGAGACACAATCCTAATTGTACACTATTCAAATGATATTTATCAGTAATCAAGATAGGATAAATGCTAATTATACAAATGACAGGTACGAACATAAAACAGCTTGATAATAGGGTTAACAGTATGATGGGTTGTCTTAATATAATCAAAATTATAAACGGATTAGCTGGTTTGTTCATCCGGATACCTTCTTTCATATTAATCTGTATAGGTGGTGCTAACTTCGATTGTCGTAATGTTTCCGGCAAGAAGAATGCTGCGATTAAGAATACGAACAAGATTATACTTGAAATGTAGAATGAAACTCTCCAATTCCAAACCTTAACTACAAACCCTGCCAACAGGGGTGCAAGACTGGAACTGATGGATGGTAAGAATAAGTAGATACCAGTTGCTTTACCACGTTCTTTAAGTTGAAATAGATCCGATATAACGCCGAAACCAACTATAAATCCTCCGGATATTCCCAATTCTTGTAACATCTTGAACACGATAAGTTGCCATTTTGAACTGGCAAATGAGAACCCGAGACAGCCAAGGAAGGTACTTAGAATGATGAGTAAGAAGGATGGTTTTCTACCATAATTATCGCTCATGGTGCCCCATATAAATGGCTATATAAAATATTAATTGGAGGTTGAAGTACAGATAAGCCATCTACTAATAATCCGACGGATATTAATTGATCGATATCTTTCTTGCTGATTTTCAAATCTTGTTCAATATTCGTTAATGAAGGATACTAAAATTATACACAAAGAAGAAATTACGAATGCAGATATAGCTATAACTGTAGCCATGGTAGCAGCTGAAACAAAATATAATATTAAATATGCTTTCTTTTTCGAAAACAATTCGAAGAAACTTTGGTGCGTTTCTTCAGATTGTGGTTTCTCAGTTAAATCTTTCGTCAATAAAGAACTATCTAGTTTTACGCTTGATATCATTAATCATATCAGTGCGGGATCTCGATTTTTTATACCTTTATTTATATTTCCTTGAATTGATGGGTGTATTCTTTGAGGTAAATTTAATGATCTTTTTCTAATTTTAGAAACTCATTTTTGACATTATAGTTCCGATTTTATCTCCCGAGATCAGATTGCATTCATTAAATGCTTGTATCTAGATCAGAAGAAATTTCAATCAATGTAAAATCCGCACTTTACAATGGTCGATGAATAAATCCGATAAAATTTAGGAGGTAGGTGCTCTCAAACAGGTCCTTATCTGAAACATTTTTTGAAACTTAAATTTTAATAATATAAAATCAAAAAAACTATAAAAGCTTTAATAAATATGTTAAAACATCACTTTCACTTCTTTTTAACATATAAATGTAAAGATATAGTGAAATAAGTATCTTGGTTCTATACCATTTATTAATACTCTCTTTTAAACTAGACTAATTACCTTCCTTGGTATTTGTATGAATTCCAGTTTCAGCATCCTTGAATGGTTAACTTTGTGTAGCTTTCATTAAAAAGTCTTGTTCTTCCCTTATTTTAATGTTTTAATCTTGTAATTTTTAGTGCTTTAAATTCGTAATTATTAATGTTTCAGATAGGGGCCTGTTTGAGCATCTTTACCCAAAATTTATTTATTAAAACAATTTCTTTAATTCCCTAATAACATCTTGAATACCAGTCTTTTTATTAAGGTTCTTTCTTAATTCCTCAACATTTTTAGCCTTATCAAGTTTAGCTGCAGTAGCTAATTGATCGAGTGATTTTAGCATAGTAGGATTATTGAGTTTATTTTTAAATGCTTGATTTTTACTTAATTCTTTCAAAGCATCTAAATTCAACAAATTATGCAATGCCTGAGAATGTCTTTTAGGTTGTTCGTCATTTTGACTGGGAATTTCTATTGGTTTGTCGGGTAATGAGTTTGGTGGTCCTTTATAAGCGAATACTTCATAAACTGATCTCTGTTTATTGATATCACTTTTCTCTATAGGTATTCTTGTGCTCTTATTGTTAAGTGAGGCATGAATAAGTCCGATTAATATAATTTGCATTAATTGCATTGTTATAATTTTTGGTGACTAAAAGAGTTTTATATCTACTCTTGGGTTACATTTTTGGCTTAATTCTTTTGTTCAAAGCCTTCTTTAGGCTTTGATGGCTAGAGTTTGTGTAACATTCCGGATTCGTTAATTTAGCAAGAAAAATAAATTATAAAATTTCAAAATACAACTGAATTTGTAGTGTTTAATCATTTATCTTGTAAAAATGAATTTTTCAAGGGGTTTATCTATGTTTATTTAGCTCAATCTTCATTGAATTGAACATTCAAGAGGGTAAAGATTCTCAAACAGGCCCCTATCTGAAACATTAATAATTACGAATTTAAAGCACTAAAAATTACAAGATTAAAACATTGAAATAAGGGAAGAACAAGACTTTTTAATGAAAGCTACACAAAGTTAACCATTCAAGGATGCTGAAACTGGAATTCATACAAATACCAAGGAAGGTAATTAGTCTAGTTTAAAAGAGAGTATTAATAAATGGTATAGAACCAAGATGCTTATTTCACTATATCTTTACATTTATATGTTAAAAAGAAGTGAAAGTGATGTTTTAACATATTTATTAAAGCTTTTATAGTTTTTTGATTTTATATTATTAAAATTTAAGTTTCAAAAAATGTTTCAGATAGGGACCTGTTTGAGAGCACCTACCTCCATAAAAAATATATTTATTTAGTCAATTTTTTTTTAAATAAATAACTTTTAAAAATGGAAAATAAAAGTATATCTNATAAAAAATATATTTATTTAGTCAATTTTTTTTTAAATAAATAACTTTTAAAAATGGAAAATAAAAGTATATCTATTGAATATCGAAATAGAATAAAATAAAATGTTTATTGGAAGCTGGAATGTCCCCTACAGAAATATCACGTCAACTAAAATGCTCTCGACAAACTGTTTACAATATGAAGAAAAGAAGAAAGATGACAAAAAAAGGGACTTATGGAATAGAAAATTTATTAAGCGTAATATGAAAGAAAAACATGGTGTTTCTGGTAGAAAATGTGCAGCTAAGTTGAATTTTAGTTTAAGCTATCAAAAATGCAACAAAAGTATAATAGAAGAACAGTGCAAAGATATAGAAAATCGACAAATTGGGAGAAAAAATACTTATTCAAGACAAAATAAACCCCTTCTAAGTCAAAAAAATATCGATGATAGAATTAATTTTAGTCAAATTGTTGAAAATGCAGGGTTTTTAACTAAAGGCCCAAGAGCAATAGAATTAGTTGATAATATCATATTTACTGATGAATCTCATATCCAACTCTATACCCAATGAAACAAAAGAAATAATCCATACTATACAAGCGAAAAAAGCCAGATTCCAATAACACCTTGCCCAAAAAAATCACATTCTATTATGGTGGCTGGGGGTGTGTGCAAATGGTTTGACATATTGTTGAAAAAGACCAAAANCACATTCTATTATGGTGGCTGGGGGTGTGTGCAAATGGTTTGACATATTGTTGAAAAAGACCAAAAAGTAACAGTAAAATATACTAGGACAAAATAATTCCTATATATATAGAAGCTTTAAAGAACCCAAAAGTAATTTATAATAAAAGAAAAGTGACTTTTGTTCAAGATGGAGCTCCATGCCATAGAATAAAAGATAACATGCAACTTTTAGAATCAAATTTTCAAAACGTATAAGGAAAAGGAAAATGGCCATGCAATAGTCCAGATTTGAACAGAATAGAACATGTATGGAGTATTCCTAAAGAATCTATTCATAAAAATCCTCGGCCAAGAAATAGGGAAGAATTAATCGAAAGAGTTGAAAAGACTTGGAGTGGTATCGATGAGAACATAATTAAAAACATCTGTCGCACTTTCTTCAAAAGGATCCAAGAAATGCTAGTGGTGGAAGCACTGATTACTAGCATTTAAATGTTACAAATAAATTTTTGTTATATTTTTATCTATAGAACTTATTGAGTTATTTCTATTTTGGGGAAAAAATGTCCATTTACTTTCGCCACCCTGTANATTTTTATCTATAGAACTTATTGAGTTATTTCTATTTTGGGGAAAAAATGTCCATTTACTTTCGCCACCCTGTACAATCCTGGGATTTTCTAGAAGCAAGCATATCGCATTATTCCTCATTATTTTTATAAAATAGTAGCTAAACATTCACAAATCAAGTTTTTTACTAATCTGTAAAAAAATTCAATTTCAGATTTTTAGAATGATGACAGAAGAAAGCAAAGGAATAAAGCTAGTTCTAATAGTCTACATATTAATACCAATCCTATTAATATCAGGAAGACTATTTTTTGATGCCGATCCAATTTATTTAAGCAATAGGAAGAATCCTTTAAATATTTATATCGCAAAGCAAGCTTTCGGAATTATGTCAATTTATTTCATCACTTTCCTAGTATTCAACTACAATAGAATTAATATTAATTTTAGAAAATTGGTTATAAGGTATTTATTTTCATTATCTTATTGGTATTTGTTGACCCAACCTCTGGTTTATTATAATGCTACTTTTAGAGATTTCTTGTATCTTAGTTCTGGTGGTTATTGTTCAACTGATAAAGAAATTAATAGTAGTCATATATGTAAGAAGAAACGTGGTAGAATGATTAATGGATTATTAATTTCGGGTCATTGTTTGGTGTTAATACATTGTTCTACATTCCTTTGGTTTGAATTAGCTCCACAATTTAAAGCAAATGATTCCAGATTTAGTTTATGTTCATCTTTTTGGTTCTTCCTTCTCTTGGGTATCTTTTATTTGTTGTTGCTTATAACTTGTCTTTACCATCACACCTTTTGGGAGCTTTTGGCTGGAGTATTTGCGGGAAACCTATTCTGGGTATCAACATATGGCTATCTGTATTCGAGATTAGATTTTTTTTAAATGTAAGCATTTTTAGGGTCTATTTTAATTATAATAAACCTTTTGAACACAGTAAAATATAATATTAATTTAAAAATAAACATAAGATCATGGCTTATTCTTCTCCATACGAGTCGTTAGAGCTTGTATCCAACTATTCATATCTGATTCTGACAATGCAGATAATTTAAAAGTACGTTTGGTAGTGATCAATTTAAAACAGAAATTTCTGGTAGAAGTAGATTTGGAAAGTCTAATCTTAATAATATTAGAAATAGGTATAGCGCCATGAATTTCTGTTTCCTATGACAACTGATTAATGAGGATAGCTACTTTCTGATACTTAAAATAACACAACTGATTCTTATACAAAATAAACCATCTATTTCTCCAAACCTACAAAACTAAATAAAACAGGTATTAATGTACATTAATTCCATCGCATCTTTTACTTAAGAATCCTTGTTGTATTATGTATGTACTTTTAATACTAATATTCTCACTATTATTTTCTTCAATAGGTTCTATTCTTTTATTAATATTCAAAGTATCGAAATCAATAGAATGATCAGAATCCGAAATAACACCACTAGTTTCTCTAGTCTCCTCTATAGGTTGGGTGACAGGAGATTCGATTGGTAACATATTAGTGGCAATATTGAAATTTTGAAATTGCGGTGTTTCGGTCATGGGTTCTTCGGTTATGCTTCCTTCATATATTTTCTTCTTTGCTAATTTTAATACGGTTATCCAGTCCAACATGTCTTCCCTGTCTTGCGCTTCGAAATAAAATATCTTGTCCCTAGTGAGGACGCCAAAAACATCCTTCTTCCTCTTCCTCTGAACTTCTGAAATTGCTTGAGTCTCTTCTAAATTGATATTATATATTAATTCATATTCCTTTTATAATAAGTCTAATTTGGGATACCTTTTCGCTTTTATAAACGGCTAAATGTTGGCCTCTTAAAACTAACCACCTCTTATTCCACACCTTAAATTTGGGATAATAATTTAGGTAAGGTAGTACCTTGGTTTTTCGGTTCTTTTTCTTTACATAACCTGATTTCGTCGGCTTGTGATCTTTTAATATTGCATTTTGCGAAGGAACTAATGAAGGTTCATATTCATCTGCACTTCCGCTATCTCCTTCAGATGTATCAGAATAGTGTGTAAGTGCGGGCTATATAAGTAAGTATTTGTATATTGATGTACTTGTGGTTCACTTTGCGCACTCATTTGGAAGTTCGAGATTTCAAAAATGAACAAATTCCAGAAAATCATTAAATGCAAAAATATTTTTTGATAATAAACGTGGATATTTTATTAATAATAAATTTCGTATGTTTATAAGATAAATATATGAATAATTCCGACAATTTATGGATTTCTAGACTTTCAATAGTGTAAAATGAAAATATTTTAAAAATATTAAAGGAAACTAAGAAAGATATTTAAAATAGTTAGATTGATTGATATAAATGACATTCGACTTAATGATGTGTAAATATGGGGAAAACTAAAATCGTATACTGCTTCTTTTGAAGTAACCGATTTAAATGGACTGCATACATAATTGAAAGTAGATGCTAAACCACTTTTTATGAAAAACTATATACCTAGATATGAATTTTTATTGGGAGATGCAATATAACTTAACGGAAACAGGGTTTCTATAGGAAAAAAAGAAATTTTCAACCCAAAAACGAGGATATGCTATAGATCTATGGAATTAAGTTGGAAAATGCTTGATTCAAATGTTATAAAAATAAGAAGCGATCTTTATTTACATATATTCTTATCCCATTTTCTGTCCATATACCTGGTAAAGTTGAAATTTTACACTTTTCCATTGATTTCATTTTACTCAAAGGGTTAATCAAAGTCTTTAAAAATAACTGTACAACAATAGACATTCCTACATATGTATATATAAAATGTATTCTTTATAATATTCTTATGGAAAGGTTCACAAGTGTATTTTTGAGTCAATGTTTAGAATTTTACAAAGAAAACAACGATCATAATAAAGTTCTAGCTTATGAAATTATAAATATTCCGAAAAGTCAAAAAGATATTTTAGAAACCATTATTATTTGATAAATAATACATTTTTTGTTTTACTTAAATAGTTAAAAAGTGCAACTAGGCGTCGGCACGGATACGGATATGGATATCTATGGATATTTAAATTTTGTATCCGGATATTCATGGCTATACAGGGTGGCGAAAGTAAATGGACATTTTTTCCCCAAAATAGAAATAACTCAATAAGTTCTATAGATAAAAA
>NIPM01002262.1:0-10462 GCA_002738285.1 Holacanthella duospinosa | reverse complement strand
ACAAAATTGTGGATTGTAAATTGTAAATTGTGGACTTGTGAACTTGTAAATCTTTTATAGAACAGGGGCCCAGCTCGTCCCCACATGCAAATAATAATAATAGAAATTATATCAACGAAATGTGAAGGAATAACATTATTTTAATATGTCTGAACTTTGTTAAAGGGATTCACAAATCAATTATTCAGATGTACCTTGCACAATCTCACATTCACTAAATTCATCATACACTCAAATTTAGTAATTATTTAGAATTAAGTAGTCGAACTAGAAACTCATTCTCTCACCAAATTAATCTTCAGTTAGGTGAGAAGACGTCTCTCTTGCCCCAAAAATTGAAGCTTTAAGTCTATAATACAACGAGTTTCACACAAGACATTAGAAGCTTTGATAAACTTTGCTTATAATTAAACATTAACTTATTTTTTGTTACACTTATAAGCAGGGACGCTCAAACGCATAAAATGCATAATCGTTGCAAAGTATTTCAATCATTTGAAAACAACCCATGATCATAAACCTCGTTACAGTAGACAATTTTATGCAATAAATAAAACGCATAAGTTTTTCGGCAACGCATACTTTTTTTGATGGCGCATAATTTTAACTTTTGCCAGCAATTCTTTGACAAATAACAGATTCTGGTTAACTGTAGGATATGAAGGAAGTTTTATATTTATGCCACATCAAAATTAAATTTAAGCTTTTAAAAGCAATTCTTTAGTAGATCCATTAGTAAAACGAAACATAATGGTTAAAAGATATGTAAAAAAAATCTGAAATGTATTAAAAAGAAACAGAAAATCTGAAACAGAATGAAACTGAAAAAGTCATTTCATGATACGTATTTAACTAAAGGTGAAATAATTCTTATAAGTGTTTTGAAAAATAGTTTTATTTTACTTCAGTTCTTAAAAGCAATACAGGGAAAGTTACTCCATTCAAAAAGTTCAAAATAGTACATCAGTACTGCAACTGTTTCAGTGGATCGCCGTGTCATGTCATGTTAAATTTAAATAAGCTGATTCATTCTTTAAACATTACAGTGTTCAGATAGGAAGACAAAATCCTAGACTTCCAATACCTCTCACAAATTAGACTTGCACGACCCTATTTGACCAATAAAAGTGAACAAAACTTTCATAGCAACTATTTTCAGCAACTTCAGTAGAATATAATGTGTCAAAGTGATTGACTTACAACCAATTATTAATTTTCCGCAAAATCATTTCGCAAAAATTTCGTTTTTTTATCTTAATTCTTTCTTTCAGTGAAATAATTTTTTTAAAGAAGAAACACTTAAATGCTATAGAACACCCTTGTAATAGGTTTAGAATAGAAGAAACTTAAATTTGGTTTGTATTCTGGTAATTAACTGATTATTTGACCGACCTAGCTAGACAACGCATAAAACGCATAACCTTTACCTCAAGACTGGATAATCTTGCAGCAATATTTTGCATAATCGCAGCGTCCCTGCTTATAAATGACTATTCCTGCGCAAGCAAGTCAAGTTCATCTGTAAGTGACAAGATAAGAAAGTGACACAAATCCGCCTTTTTTTTTAATGCAGATAGGGCATATTTTGAAATGTAGCTCAAGCTGCGTGGGGTGTCACAATACCATGCAGAATATGTGAACGCTTTGTATTTTTTTCACACACACATTGCACAGCAAAAAGATAAAAAGCGTTCATATATTCTGCATGGTAATAAGTTGCTTCAAACCATTACCCTCAAAGCTAAGCAGTCAGAGAGGTGATGTGAGTGTCTAAAATGACCAAAGTTAAAACATCTTCCAGATATCAAACTCGTGAATGTCAAAAATTATGCAAGAGTGACACGACGACCTATTCAACAATTTTAGATTTTAACAAGCGGATTTGGTTAATAACATACTCGGTAGTCGAATATTCAATTTCTGAGAATACCATACTGTGACTTCAGTTTTGATGTGTTATCCCTGACAAATGCCATTGATCCCCATAATTTAATTTATAATTCATTTTAGTTTTTTTATTTAGTGTGCAGAATTCTGATTTTACTTTCTTAGATATTGTAAAAGTAGAAAGTGCCGTTTCTTTACTGAAACTGTATTGGTTTCATCGGATGGATACCACTGCAATTGACCTAGCACTGTGTCATCCAAGCAACGTAATCAAATAACTGCTACTTGACATTCCAATTCCCTAACTCGTGAATTGCGTAATTAATGTTCATTTGACTGAGAGAAAAGAATCTGTAAATACACCTCTTGGTTAGTTCATTAAATACAAAAGATTTGAACCATATACATATGAAGTTTCAGCAGGATCGACGTATTGAATACAGCGGAGGAGAATCATCCTCGTGGCATCAATAGTCTCCAGAAGAAAGAATTTAAGAATTTTTCTAGCAAGTGTGAGGATTCGATCTAATTCAAATGTTTATCATTTGAGCAACAAAATAAAATTAGTTGGCGGAATTTAACTGCCTCATGCTTAGTTGCTCTCGCTTTGTTCATTGGTTAGTATTTGTCTATATTGGAGAAAGCCGGTGAAAAGGAGGATAAAAGAGTTCTGATAACTCTGCACTAATTTCTTTGGAAACCTTCAGTAACATTGTAAATCACAACTTGCCAACTATACAATTGTTTTTGCAACGGCATTCCGTTTGATATAATTTTTCAAAGGACGCACAATTATATCAATCGCATTGGAATGATATGTCAGGTTTAAAGAAGATTCAGATCACAAACATTTAAAATTTATTATTACTACATTTTCAGTACATTATCACAGCTTCCTTAGGGTGTCAGAATGATCAGTTAGTACAGAGCTGCTTTTATCATTTTGGGGTATAATTTGCGTTATTCTGATCAAACTTGACGAAAGAAAATCAAGAAACTTATTTGAAAATACTCTGTAACAAGCAGTGAGATACTAAAGCTCAAAAATTGACTCATACTTGCAATCTAACATTCTGCTTTTACTGATTATAAACATAGTTTGTTTAAAGAGGTTAACCCTGTGTCATACCCTCTACATACATGATTATCAAAATAATCGCCCAATACTCCAAATCCAAAGCGACTTTATAAATAGTTGTATCCTTTTATTAATCTTTATTCTCCATCTCATACAAATGATTTGGATTTGAAGATCATATGTTCATTCGAGCAATGCAATTGCTTTACAGTTAAGGCTGAGATTTCCCTTATTTAAAAATAGTCACCAGTCATTGTTTCCATTATTGAAACTCGCACTACAATGAAAAGACAACACATTTGAACACAAAATATAAATTGCAGGGAATGAGTAACAAAGAAAAATAAGTCACTTATTTAAGAATAATTGCTGACCCGTTTATTTGTTCCGACAAATTACAAACTGTCAACAATTAATTTTGTCTACAATACTCCAACTTCTACCTGAAATCAACCTCTATTTTGTGAAATAAGCTCCTGTATGTCCCAAATCTACTCTCGAATTCTCAAATTCAGCTTTTATCAACTCAACATGTACCGAGTACAAATTTTAGTTTTTAATTTTTCAAATAACCAATACTGAGTGAGTCGAAAAATTTCGTTAAAACAATATGTTCGTTCTATGTCATAAAAGCTGACATTCTTGAAAAAATTGGTGTTTGAAATAAATATAGCTTTCCAGAAAATTTTTGCTTTCATCAGCAAACTTTTGTTCAGAAAGTTTTTATTTTTCTGCTTTAGTTTAATTCATTAATTGACCCCAGTTTTTATAGGTCATTCGTACCCTGAGCTTCGGTTGTCGTTACCATGTTTTAGTGTTCTCTATGACTCTGAATCTGACTCTCATGACTGACTTCCAGGGTATTTGGGAGTCGGGAGTCATTTGATGACTCTGACTCCTTTACTTTTGAGAGTCAGAGTCATGACTCTGGGAGTCGACTCCCAAGCTTGAGAGTCTTGACTTTTGCACTTTATTTGCAAAAAATAATAATAAAATAAAGAAAATATTTGTCATTTCCCTTTCACTTCATTAATGCATGAGTTGGTTAGAAATTACAAATCCCATGTATCAGTAAGAGCCACGGATACTTGACTTGGTTTCCAAATGTATTTGCCTAAGTAGCCCATTCGATACCTTCTGTAGTAGTACTAAAAGGAGTACGTCAGCAAGAACCTGGCGGGGAAACTCAACCATTTCTCATAATGAAATCGATTGGCTTGGGCCTCGTTTTTTTTCGACATTGCAGATAAATCGCTGAATCTAATAAATTGCTGAATATTATAATTTATTGAAAAAATTGTGAGCGAATGAGCCTTGCCGATATTTGTGGTACCTGGGCAGGTTACACTTATTTACCTGATGATTTATAGATTGGTGTACCCAACCGTAAACGTTAGGGAACCAAGCCAGGTACCCGTGGCCCCCACTGTTAAAGATTGGTGAATATCGCATCTTAAATCACTGCCCGCTGGCTTTACATTTTAGCACAAGTGTTTTGCACAGGAAGTCAGTTTTAAAAATTATTTAAAATGGAAAGTGTTTGCCAAGATAGTGATTGTGAGATTGTTGATTTAGAATCTGAAGATACTAATTCAACTCAAGCTGAGAGCTCAATTGCGAGTGCTGGTACCGTAAGCAACGACAATAGACAATCGAGTAGTGCTTACAGTCATATTACGTTAAGTGAAGACGGCAAAAAGTATAAGTTTAATTACTGCAGGTTAGTTTATTTTACAACCATAATTTGAATCTCTTTTAAAAAATGATGAGAATGTTTTAATCCACTTACACTTGTAAAGAGAGTGCCTAACTAAGAAGTCGAATGGCAGTACAAGTAACTTCTGGAGACATATTAAGCATAAGCACAGTGAAAAAATTTCAGAAGGACAAATGATTGAACTAGATATACGCACATTAATTAAAAACCAGTCGGTATGTCGGAAGTACATAGCAGCAGTTTATCATTTAGTATTTATTAATCTATATATTTTGCCTTTAGGTGTTTAGTCAAGACGGATCCATGAAGCATTTGTAAAAATTAATAATCCTGACAGATCAAGCTTTTATTTTTGCTGAGGAGGAATCGTTAAACCGCTTGATTCTTTTTTGTTGTCAAAGTGTCATATTTCCGTCGGCAAACACAATTCGCCGAAGCCTGAATTTGAAATATGAAGAAGAGAACAATAGTTTGAGAAGTGCCATGCAGGTTTATTGTAGAATTTGACTAGTTTTTAATTGACATAATTTTTGCCAATTTGTTCATTTTTATTAAACTTAAACATTGGATTGTAATTTTTTTTTCATTTTGGATTGTTGGACCTCTATTACACAGATCCCTTTTCACGGTATTGTTGCAAGTTGGATTGACAACGATTGGAATTTGAATCACCAGGTGCTAGATATGGACGTTCTCAAGGGCAGACACACAAGAACGAATTTAGGAGAGTCGTTTGTGTCAGTTTTGAAGAATTTTGGATTGACTCAAAAAGTTTTGGCAATTACAAATAACGCAAGTAATTGTGATACCTTTTTTGAAACTATCCGACACAAGCTTTTCTTTGAGGTAAAAATATTTCCCAAAGTTACTATTAGTATGTTATTTAAATACAAACTATTCTTGATTTTTTTAGAACGTGACATTTGATGAGCAAAATCAACGAGTAAGATGCCTTGCTTATATTGTGAATTTGGATTGTTAAGATGCGTTGTCAGTTTTAAGAAATACTGAAGCAAATGCAGCTGCTTCTAGTTTGAATTGGGACAGCGACGAGGATACTGGGTATAGTGATATGGAAGATGGCGTTGAAGTAGAAGAAAATGCATCTCTTTTTGATCGTGTAATTTAAAGTTAAAGTGCAATTTTTATTTTAAAAACAAGCAATCATGTTTTTGTTTTTCACAGCTCATGAGCTCAATTGTTCGCATTAGGAAATCACGTCGAAAACGACGCGAAAACTTTTGAAGGCATTGTGAAATTAGAAATGTGAAGCCGAAAAAACTTGTTAAAGACGTATCTACTAGATGGAACTCGACATATTTCATGTTGAAGCGAGCAATGGACATGAGACTCGTACAAATACAAGTCGAAATTGAGTTAGCAGTATTTTGAAGTTGACCTAGCTTATGTGTACAATTTAAAATTGAGCGGTTTATTACTTTCGATTAGGCTTTTGAAAGTACACTTAGGCAGGAAACAAAATTAAAAGCGCTTTTGCTTTCTGACACCGAATGGTTCCAAGTTAATGAAATAGTTGATTTTCTTAAGGTGAGACAATTGTATCAAACTTATTTCAAAATTTAATTTGACTATTTTTCCACTTGTAAGCCTTTTAAAGCTATGACAATGTTCCTGTCGAGTGCGGAAATTCCAACGATCTCATTGGCCATGATGGTATATATGCATTTGTATGACCATCTTGAAAAATATAATGTAATATCATAATAATTGATTTAGTTAATTATTTTTTCACAAAATGACTACTAAAACTCAATGACTGTTTTATCTAGACTGTGAATAATTACTCCCAAACCCTTGTAACAGCGGCAGGTAAAGCGTTTATAAAACTGAATAAGTATTACCCAAAGGCTCAAGCGAATGTGTTCATCTTCGGCACGAGTAATACTAAAAACACATAGATGTTCTGAATTTAATGATCAACATAAATAATTTTGTTTTAGTTTTGGACTCGAAATGCCAGCTCACATGGTTTACATGCAACAATCAGCACTTACCAGAGACTTTAGTAAATCAATATAGAAGGTAATACTGACTATTTGATATAAAAATGCCACGACTTAGCTGAAAACATTTTCAGTTCCATCAAAATTGAGTGGGAAAAATTTACAAGCCGGATGACTGCATGCAACATGACAAAATTGTTAAAAATTCGAGAAAATGTAAATCCAGACCCGAAGATTTGTTTACGACGCAAATTAAAAAAGTCATAACTCTGACTCTGAGTTCAGAGTCGACTCCCAAAAATTAAGGAGTCAGAGTCATGACTCCGAGAGTCGACTTCCAATGTTTAGAGAGTCAGAGTCATGACTCCCAGAGTCAGTGACTCTGGCTCCTGCCAAATTGGGAATCATGGAGAACACTATCATGTTTTATGCTTTTTATGCTTTATGGTGTCCTAGCTTATAATAATTAACAAAAAATTTTAAACTTATATTAATGTGTACTCAATGCTGATAACGTCAATGGCTGCACTGTTAAGATAACTATAGAAGTCGGATTTAGTATTACTAAAGTGAACATCGTGAATTGTTTGAAATTTAGTGCCGCGGTTTCATGTACTCAGCCTAAATAAAATTATGACTAAGTACAAAGAAGGTTAATCACATTCGATATAACGATGTCATTCATGTTAGTTGGAAATGTTGATTTCGTGACGTGCATGACAGAACCAAGATGGATTCGAATAGGGTAGAGGCTTTTCTTTATTTTGTTCACAATGTTTGATTTTTCAATTCCAGACGCTAGCATTAAATGGAATTCCAGCGAACAATCCAATGCGTCAGATGCATATTTCATACAAAGCTGCAGTATAGCAACCGCAAAAAACATTACTCCGAGCGCAAGAATAGTGGCAGCAAATCCACACTCTCTAGGACAATAGATTGTACAGAAAAGTGTTCCGATGACGAGCAAATCCCCAATGATCACCGAAGATGTAACCCATGCTCCCACCTCATAATTGCATGCTTGAATCAGCAGTAACATGATTCTGTAATGATGAATCTTGGTCGCCGTATCCACATTGTTATCATCACTACAGAAAATAACATGTAAACTTTAGAAAAATTTTTACTGAAATTTATTCACTCCTTAATAAAATAATCAGTTTTTATATCAATATTTACAATTATTATTATTTGATCCGTGATAACCATTTAACAGAATCACAGATTGATTGTATTAAGCATGACAACCTTACAGAATTGAAAAATTCTATTGTAAGTATTTATTGGTTCAGAAAGCCTCTAAATACTAAAGAAATTTATTTATAATAATGCAATGCTTCATAGTAAGAAAAGGAATTGTGTTCACCATACCAGGCCGCTAAATAAATTCCCGGCAATAATCAAAACTTAACATTAAACAAATCATGTTAACTTATTCGAATATTTATTTTTAATTTTAATATTTTTTTTTTGCCAAAAACTTGTAATGATATTCATTTACAATCTTTCTAACCGAAATTATTGCTGGTTTTCCTGCTAGGTTGTTTGAAATCTAGACTCAGAAAGCGCAGACAAAATATTTTTGATCTTTAAGCATTTGAGATTAAATAAAACTATTTAGGAAATAAAATAAAGCAATATGTTAATTATGTTAATACACTGCGCCATTATCAAAAATATTGCCAGCACTCTTTGAAATAGATACAATGTGTAGCAGAATTATTTCCTTCTAGCCGATGAGTACGACCAATGAGGTCGGAATCCTTCCCAAATGAGTTGACATAATTTTCTACGCTTTCTTGTGTAAAGTAAATGTTACCCTACAACCTCACGGATAGGGCGCGGCTACGTTGAAATTGAGCGCCAACTGGTTAGATGCGGTTTATACACAAGAGCGGCCTATCTGATATTTCAAGAGCCTCACAGCTATGGTGTTCATGGTTAAATATCGTACATTAAGAAAGCAGATTTTACTATAGAATTATTCATAATAGACTCCTTTCCGTATCTAAAAAAAGTATACACTTTTGACACACGTTAGTTGATAACCAATATTGCTTTACGACAAAATTGATCCAAATTCTTAAGGCATCTGTCCCAATTTACTTTATTGATCAACAGTATTTATTGATGTAAAGATATTGGTATGGGCAGTACTTGTGTCTAACCTCACAACCCAGCATGTCAAGTTCATGTCGGAAAAGTTCCAAACAGAGACGTCAGGAAGAGTTGTTCAATCTTCAATTGTTGTAGACATGACGCCATGTTTGAAAAGAGATATAGAGGTTTTATAAATTTGCTAGGTTTCATGCTTTTTTAAAATGAAGGTGTTACCCGTATATTCAGAATTAAGGAGGTAGCCATGTTGTGATTACGTTACAGAGAAAGATGTGTACAGAAATTGTGAGACAAAGCAACCATCATCCAGTTTGCCATTTTGTGTGATACGGCTTAATTAAAAAATTTTGGAAATAATCAAACAGTTAATTTGAACTGTTAATATAATCTCAATCCCTTTAACCGGACTCAACTTTAATTTAAATTTATCTAAAAATGAGAGGCCTATTACTATTAATTTTAAAATCACTATCGGCGTCAATTACCACCAGACTTTGAGTACAATTGGGTACTTTTAACTTTTGCATTCCTATCTATCGTAACTATGATGTCTTGGTACAAAAACTAGTGCGGCTTACCTGCGGGTGCTGCTTACCTGCGGATGCGGCCTTTCTGCGAACTAAAAACACCAATCAATAAAGCGCGGCTTATACACCGGTGCAGCTAATATGCGAGGGCGACTTTTCCGTGAGGTTTTAGGGTAATTTACTTTACAAGTAGGAATTTGTCATAGTGTTAGATGACTTCACAATTGTTAACAGAATATAATGGTTATATATTTTTTTTTTTTTTGTTGTTTGCTCTTCAGATAAACTGAATTGTTCAAACATGAGTATTCCACAATTTTTACGTCAAACATTACCAATTTTCTCAAACACTCATAATGACTTACCTTCCAGCGATCGTGAGGATCCTTGACGTTGAATTCAACAGGATTAAGATAAGAGACATATGGAAAATGTAGAAAATGTTGAGTAAAGACAGAATCCCGGCCTTGCATCCTGCGATTATAGAAGCGAAGAGATAGTGCTTTCCAAATACAAATTTAAGCACTATTTGAATAATGTAAAAAGCGTGAGTACCCCGCTGAATATGTAGAGCAGTTAACGCAGAGATTGATATCACACATATACTATTAAAGAAAATATACGCCTTAATAAATTTTGTACTGCCGTCATTTCCGTGAACATCAACATTGTAAATTTCCCCTATAAACCAAATACATACACGTTCATCAACATTTTGTTTGATCAGCAAAGAAACCAATATTCGTAACAAAAGTAAAAATTAACCAAAATTATTTAAACCTGCATTCTGTGCATGTGATACGACGTTTCTAGGTAACAGTAAGTAGAATCCAATGTACACTGGAGGTCAGAATTTACTACGCATGGTGAAAGTCTTAACTAAAAAAGGTATGCAGAAAAAATGAGAGAGAAGAGAACCCTCGATCTCATTCTTCTGCTCAATTTCCCTCCAGAGATTTGCGCGCCTAAACTTATCTAACTGATGTAACTGCAGCAGAATCAAAATACCCAATTCTGAACCCCAGCACTGACCACAAAAATACACGACCCTACCAAAAAAAATACGCGACAAAGCTAACCCTCGAAAACAATTACGGCGAGGGACAGAGCATTTCGATTATAAGATTTGAAGTGTTACTCACGATATCATCCATACCAGAATCCAAAC
>NIPM01002261.1:0-10469 GCA_002738285.1 Holacanthella duospinosa | reverse complement strand
TTTATATCTTTTATAGTAAATTTTTTATTTAATTTTTTTCGAGTGTCTCTTTGCTCGGAACGCCCTAATACTTCTGATAATAATGGTCGCGTGACATAATTCTGTTGGTAAGTGAAAATATAAAAATAAATAAGGTTCAAGATATTTATCCACTTTTATCGATATAATAACAACTTAAGATCTGGATTTTGAGATTTCAAGCATGTTTTTGAGGCTCGAAGTTTATTTAGAAGATTAATTATATTTACAGCCACTAACACCGAAAAACACATTAGTTTGATATCTTAGATTGTGACATACTGAAGAGGGTGCATGTAATCTGTAATTATATCCCTTTGCTATCATTTAGTTTCGTTGTACAGTAAGCTGGTGTATGTGGGTCATTATAAAAAACATGAAAATGTGATCGTATTTTCAAGTGATCAAATTACTGGGTTTTAATTAATTAATTTGATAAAATGCATATGATATATCTATAATATTTTTTATAATTTGTAGTTAATCTGAAGATTGACATTTTATGATATGGGAGTTTATTTTCGTTCAGAGTATTCCCCATTTTACTTATTAAATAACTGGTTGAACAAGAGTGAGAATAATCTAGATTCATTAAAAATTTGGTTGAATTAAGAAGAGAAACTAAAAGGAACTATTCTGAACGAAAATAAAATGTCATATCATTTGGAGCAATATGCCACACTTTTCTGATGACAAAAAGTTTTAGAAAAAATTTATTTGTGTTATAAAATAATTTATTCTATTTAAAATATGGCATTGAAAACCCTTAAATTAAAGACTTAGCTTTTTCAGTTCAAAGATTCACCTCTCTACAATTTAATGGATCAACTCATCAGGATATCCACATGCACCCTCAATCAATGGTCATTAGATTTCGAGGGAAATTATGAGAGAATAATAAGGGCAGTTATCCAAACGAAGATAGAAGGATCTAAACTTCTAGTGACTCCAGAATTATCTATTTGGTAATCTGAAATTTATACAATTTTAGTGCTTATGGCTGTCAAGATCATTTCTTTGAAAGTTATTCACATAAAATTACCCATAGATGACACTTATTTGCATTCATGGCAAAGCTTGACTGACATTCTAAAGAACTCTGATTGTCAAGACATTCTCCTCGATCTAGGAATGTAATAAACTTGACCATGTATACTATTTAGGCCAATTAGACATCAACAGAGGAATTATAATTGTAGGGTTTTGATATTGAATCAAAAAATCATTTTAATAAGGCCAAAGTTACATTGTGCTAATGATGGCAATTATCGCGAATTGAGATGGTTTGTTCCTTATAAACCACAAAAAGAATTAGAATATATCAAATTACCTTCATTTATTAGTGAAATATCAGGACAGGTTTCTTCAGATTCGATAATTTTATAGAACAAAGTGCCTTTTGGTATCGCTGCTATACAAACCAAAGAAACTTTGATAGCATCCGAAATGTGTGAAGAATTGTTCGTTCCTAACAGGTTTCTACAAATTAAAAGCATAATTTTATAGTCCTCATATAGCTCTTTCTCTCTATGGAGTTGAATTATTCTTAAATGGTAGTGCAAGCCATCATCAATTAAGGAAATTAAACCAAAGAATAGAATTAATACAAAATGAGATGAAAAAAGTAACTTTAAACTTATTTTAGTGTGGAGGAATTTATTTATACTCTAATCAACTTGGTTGTGATGGCGATCGTTTATATTACGATGGTTCTGCATTAGCAATTATGAACGATCAATTAATAGCACAAACACCTCAATTCACTCTAAATGAAATAGTATACTCTTTAAATTGAATTGATTCTATAGGAAGTTAGTACAGTTACTGTTGATCTCGATTTTGTTCGAAATTACCGAGCTTCTAATAATAGCCGATGTAATCAGTTTGTTGATACTTCTTTTATTCATACAATTGATATCGACTTTTCCTTGGCTACTAAACTGCCTATTTCGATCTCACCTAGTATTGCACCTTATTATCTATCAGCAGAAAAGGAAATATCGTAAAATCGCTATTGTATTAATTTTTATTTAGATTAGGTCCAGCATGTTGGCTTTGGGATTATTTAAGAAGATCCAATTTATCTGGATTCTTTATACCATTAAGTGGCGGCATTGATTCTGCATCTTCTGCTCTAATTGTGTTTTCAATGTGTCGATTACTTTATAAAAATATTAACAACCAAAGTAATTGATTTAAATTAACAATTTATAGATGACCAAGTTATAACAGATCTGAAACGAATATTAAAACAACAAGAGTTACCTAAAACAACCGAAGAATTGTGCAAGTAATCTCATTTTGTTTATTTTGAAGTTTGTTGTTAGTTACTGCTTATATGAGTACCGATAATTCTAGCATAGAAACTAGAGAAAGAGCGTTTAATTTAGCTAATAACATTGGAAGGTAATAATAGGCCCATTTAGTCTTTAGTTATCATTATAATATCGATATAAACTCCATAGTACAAGCTAGTATCTCTGTTTTTGTTATGATCACTGGGTTCACGCCAAAATACTCTATGGAAAATGGTACAAATATCGAGAATTTAGCATTGCAAAACATACAAGTACAAAGATTTTTACATTATTTATTTAATAGGCGAGAATCAGGATGGTTATATCCTATTTAGTTTCTCAATTAACTAATTTAGTACGTTATAACAAGCCTACATGTCTACTTGTCCTTGGAAGTTCCAATGTTGATGAATCGTACATATCATTTGTTAACTTTTATAGGTTGAGAGGATATTTTACAAAATATGATTGTTCAAGCGCAGATTTAAATCCTATCGGATCAATAAGCAAATTAGATCTAAGAAATTTTATAAAACATTGTCTTACAGAGTTCAATCTACCTTCTTTAGTAGAGTAAACCTTTTCTCATTGATCTTGTGTAGATTCTTGAATGCTAGTCCTTCTGCTGAACTCATCCCTCAATCTAATAAACCACAATTAGACGAAGTTTTTAAATTTTTGATTTCCTAGGAAGAGATGGGACTTAGTTACAATGAATTGAGTGTGTTTGGTAGATTAAGAAAATGTGCTTACATGGGCCCGTTTTCGATGTTTAAGCATATGATTTTGCAAATAAAAACATCAGCCCATCAAAGTTATGAAAAATTGATATCTCCGTCTTCAAAAGAAACCGATCAAAACTTCGATGGCCAAGAAGAGTTGGTTTTTACTAAGGTTAGTAGGTTTTTCAATTTCTATGCTATCAATAGACACAAAATGACTACTCTTACTCCTGCTTATCATATGGAGTCTTATTCTCCCGATGATAATAGATTTGATTTAAGACCGTTTCTCTATCCAAGCTGGAATTATCAATTCAAAAAGATGAAAGAACTTATTGAATAAAAATTCAAAACTTAAATGGAATATCTAAATCTATAGGCCTCAATGTTGATACTTTAGGAGTTTCTCTTTGTTCAATAGGTTTCGTTTCTAATTTTCCTTTTAAGCCTTTCACCAACCCCACATAAGTTAATTTAGGATCAGAAGATATGAGCTCGAAAAGATGATGCGTAAAAAGAGGAACCCATTTGCATTGATAACATTAATATAAGAACGCTAATAATTTAGAGATCGTCAATTGTGGTTACTTAATCATCGAGACAAGATGAAATTAATATAAGTTCTGCTTCAGGGGTTGAAAAGATCGACTTCAATCCACCAAAACAACCTAAAATATAAATTGGTATAATAATACCACTATTAGGATACGATCTCCTATTTTCTATCATGCCATTATTGTAGTTATAAGGCGGATCTAATACAGTACCAGAATAACAACTGTTAAAAATACAAATCAATCTGGTTCTTTTAAATAAATTAGACGCTACAAGCTTATTCAAATCCTAAAATCTTTAAGTATATTCTTGGGATACATCGTCAATTAATACGCTATTTTGTTTATAATCCAAAGGAACAATAGCTTCATCGAAATCATCAGATTCATCTCCATCTATAAAATTTAGAAATTTAAAGGGACAAGTTTTTATCTAAAACTTTTACACCATGACCGGCATAGTAAATAACAAATTGACCACCTTTGACTTTTTCAATAAAATTTTAATAGATTCAATAATGTTTGATTTAGTAGGCAACAATTCATTACAGGGTTATGCAAAAATATATTTAAACTTATGCCGAAATATATTTATGATTATGAAAAAATGTATTTAAAATTATGCAATAACATATTTAAAATGATTAATAGAAAAAATAATTTATTCTTCATGGAAAATGACAACTTTTTTCAATTAACAGACGAAATAGTTTATACCATTGAAGAAATACAAAACGATGGTAATCAACGATCATCAAGAAAACAAAAGCAGATCATGTCTGTTGAACTGCTCAAAAGAATTAGAAAGGAGAATGATAAGGGTATACCTAATAAAATTATAGTAGAAAATTTGGACCTTACAGTTCAAACAGTATACAAATATATTGGATTAATAGCACAAGGAAAAACTGATGCGGAAATTCTTTCTGCAAAAAAGGGTAGAAAGTCTGCAGAACACCTAGATATAAAAAACAAAATTGCATCGATTCTTCTACAAGATAATTCATTTACGCAAGGTGAAATTTCTGAGTCTCTAAATCAATCTGGAATTAGAATAACTCAAGGAACAGCTTCACGTATTTTGAAAAATATGAACTACACTAGAAAAAGGTTAATTAGTATTCCACAACGAAGAAATTCACCGGCTGCTCTTGAAAATAGACAACAATACGCAAGAGAGATTCAATATATCAGTGATGATAATTTAATATTTTTAGATGAAACGGGGATTAATTTACACATGAGAAGAAATTGTGGTTATTCCCCTAAGAATTCAATGCTTTTAAAGTAGTGAAGAGATCAAGAGGAAATAATATTAGCTGCATGGTGGCTATTAAGAAGTCTGGAATAATAGCATTTGATCTTAAAGATGGTGCATAAAATGGAGATATATTTATCAATTTCTTACTTAATCACGTTTTTTACATTTTCAAAGTCACCCTGATGATTAATAAATCATGGATAATTGCTCATTTTATCACAGGAGAGATGTGATTGAATTTTAGACAAGCAAAGCAATCAAGTATAAATTTTTACCGGTCTATTCACCTCAACTTAACCAGATTGAGGAGTATTTTAGCCATTTTAAAGCTAAGATGGTAGCAATACATCCATTTCCGAAAGAAAAAAAATCAAATTAAACAACGAGCAAGAGAAATATTTAGTACTGATATTATTTCTTTTGAAGGTTTTTATCGTATTATGAGAAGGCATTTATAAAAGGCTCTAAAAAGGCATGAATTTATTTAAATAAATATTAATGAGCTCAATTTTTGTAATTTTACCAGTAATATAAAACATGTAAATGTTAGCTAAAAGTTTCTTTAAATGTTTTTTAATTGTTTTATCTATCTATTATTTTAAATATGATATTACATAATCTTAAATATATTTTTGCATAATTTTAAATATATTTCTACATAACCCTGTATTATCATCGGTGAAAAGGTAATGTTCTTTTCATTATAACCACGTTTATATGTTAAATAATTCTTCATATCCTTAGCTGAATTAACACAGCCTACAATATACAGTGACTCACAAAAATAACCAAATGTTTTAGGATATTACTTTAAAAGTGTGGTATTTCAATTAATTTAACAGCTAAATCAAATTTTATATATTTATTATGAAGATGGTTGTCTCGAATTTCTAAAAATCGTAAATTTGTTTTTTTTATATTATTTGTTCATCTAGGATTCGATCTTAAAACATCTCTTATTTGGCCATTTACACTATGCGAAAAAAATGATAGACCACACTCGTTTTGCTTGAATATAAATTTTTTCATAATTTTAAATAAAAAACAAATATATAGGTATTTAAGTGTAAAAAATTATATATTCTTATGTTTTTAATATATTGATTTTCTAAAAGTATTTAATTAAAAACGGACATCTTACTAAATCAATCCGAAAAAAGTATCCGACCAAGTGGTAAAATTCAAACCTAACAGTAATAAAATGACTAGAGATTAATGTAAATGACTTAAATGATAAAATTTGTAATAAAAAACAAAAACATCAAAAATTTTGCCATTATACAAGTAGTTATTACCATTACAGTTAAGCGAGAAGGAAAAAGGTTTCCAGACGAAAAAATAATTAAAAGGCATTCTAATTTGCACAAACATGAAAAATATTAACAAATTACGATATTATATAGATATTTTGTAAGTTTTTAGCTATTTTACATATGATAAACGAGGTTTTTTAATCAAAATCGGATATGTTTTGATAAGTATCAAGGAAATAGGGTCTGTAATGTACCTAAAGAGAACAGAAAAATGACTTTTCAGTGAATAAAGACTAAATATCAATCAATTAACACAGTTTGTCCTACCGTATTACACAAGAATTTCTCCAACATTCAATTGAAATCAATTTCTAAGGCATATTGATATACTGCTCGTCAAAAGTGATTCAGTGTTTTGAAAATTCGAACTTAAATGATAATTCATTAATGAGTAAGACTTCAAGCAAGCCAATACTCATATGGTAGATAGATACAACTTTTGTCTATAACTTATCCAAATATTATAGATATCTTTTAAATATTGATAGAGATATGATTACTCAAAGTTGAAAGTAGATAATTCAGTGTTTTGACGAATTTTTAAAAAAATGAAAAATCAATAGATTGTGTGCCCCTACTTGGTTTTTCTGATCTGTTCGAGTCTTCTAGGCATTAAACTAACAAGCTTAAGACATACTTCAGCTGAAATATTGTTCCATATATATTGAATTTTCTCCCAAATTTCATCTTTGTCTTTACATGGTGGTCGAATTATTAGCTCTATTTTCATATGATCCCATAGATTCTCAATTGGGTTAAGGTCAGGAGATTATGCAGGCCATCTCATTACCTTTATTTCGTTTTTTTTGAACCATTTTTTACACTTGAAGCTGTATGAGAGGACGCATTGTCATTTTGAAAGACAATTTTGGATTTTTCCAAGCCATAAAAGTCAATTGTATATATCAGCTAGTCATTCAGAATACTCTCATATATCTCAGCATTAACACTGCCATCAATTTTACAAAAATACCCAACACCTGATGAAAGCATACATCCCCAAACCATAATTGATCCACCACCGAATTTTATTGATTGAGTAATATTGTGTTCTCTGAGTGGTTCCCCAATTTTTCTGAAAGTTCTATCACGTCCATCAGATCACTCTAGATTTACTTTAGTCTCGTCTGACCATATAACCATATCCCAGTCCTTATTTTCCCGATTTCTGTGTGTTTATTCAAATTCTGATCTTGCTCGACGATAAAATTTTTTTAATTGTGGGCATTTTTTTGTATCTAGATACGATGTTGCTACGTTTTAATATGCGCAGTATAGTACTCGAAGAGGCGGATATTCCTGCATAGGTCTTGAGATCTCGCTGTATTTCTGTAGGGGTGGAGCATTTACCACTTGTTGCTAATCTTCCAATATATTTTTCATCATACTTATCTAAGACCCGAGGTCGACCTATTATAGGCTCTGGTGTATTTTTTTCAAATCTATTTATTACTCTGGACACTGTTGCTTGTGAAACTTCAGCAATTTCAGCAATTTTTCTTGAAGATTTTCTATTTAAAGCAAGTTCGTTAATTCTTGTTTAAATTTATTCAATGTTCTTCTTGTCATACCAATAAGCCTTAATACCTTCTGCTAAGGCTTCGAAATAAAAATGAACAATTTTTCTGTGTTTTAGAATGTTCTAGAATGAGAATTTTGTAACTTTAAAAAATTCGTCAAAACACTGAATCACCTACTTTCAACTTTGAGCAATCATATCTCTATCAATATTTAAAAGATATCTATAATATTTGGAGATGTTATAGACAAAGGCTGTATCTATCTACCATATGAGTATTGGCTTGCTTGAAGTCTTACTCATTCATGAATTACCATTTAAGTTCGAATTTCCCAAACACTGAATCACTTTTGACTGGCAGTGTATGATAAATAATTTGATTGAAGATTTAAGCGATAATTTAAAAGGTTTTGTAATTATAATAATAAAATAGTATTATTTTTGATTTATTTTAATCAAAAAACAACCAGATAATAAATGTTGGAGATTTTGAAAAAATACTCACATTCTGGGTGTGGTACATGGTAGTATAAATTGGAGTCCACAATGTCTATAATATATTTATAGGTAACAGCTTTTTCATCCATAGGCAGAAAAAGATTTACAAGATAACATAAAGATACAATTTTCCGTAATTATTTTGCTAGTTTTAGAAATATCGAGTTAAGGAACACTGCAAATAATGCCATAAATTTAATAATAGCAATAAACCATGTTTTATCTTGAATTTTCTTAGAAATTATAGCATAAACATGTTAAAATATCATATCGAGCTCTAATGATGCCATCAGGTTTAACATATACAGGAATTTATCGAGTCAAATGTACAGAAGATACAGAGAGTTGACTATGTAATATCAATAGAGGAATTTTATAATTTGGATTAAAATTAGAATCGTAAATGTTATTTATTTTATTGCAATAGCTCAAGTAAAGTTTTATAGTAAATGCGCAAGTATAAGTGTAATTTTTGTAAATTGGTCGGGTTTTTTTATTTCGGACTGATTTAAAGAATTGCACTTGTTAATTAAATTTAATATACAAAATTGGTATTTTAAAAACAAAATACATGTAAATTTTTATAAAAAGAATAATATAATAGTCTTTTTTATTTATAATTAAAACATATCACACTATTTCAAAAAAATAGGTCTGATCGGATATTTTTTTCGTACAGTGTATGTGGGGGCGACCTACTAAAAATAGCAAGTTATCAATAGTATGTAATTTTCTGATTAAAAATGGGTTCTATACAAACAAAATAAAAAAAGACCTTTTTGAATCATAGATATCAAAATTTTGGTATTTTTCTAATATAATCTCTTAGAGTTCTAGCATACACCCAAGGTGTTGCATTGGATATAATAGTCCGATTTTAAGTACAAAGTAAAAGTTTCTAACCTTTCCATATTACTTTTTCAACAATCTTAAACTGATAAAATTTAAAATTTATTTTTATATCTATCCTTGTTTAATTTTTGTTATGCATTTACTTAATTTTCTCAGTATGAAAATAATTCATCATTGATTTATTAAATAATGAAATTTCAATTTAGTTATAAAAATTCTCCCATATGTATTATTTTATAATATTGAAATTATTTTATTAAATATAAAACTCATTGGAATGACATAAAGTTCTATATTATTTTTTCGCCATCATTCTTAAATGATATATCCTTTAAATTTTCTTATTTCCTGATAGCTTATTTCACATTTACATCTCCAAAATAACTTTTTTAAAAGACTTTATTGTTTTCTGTTATATAGGACCAAAAAATTGTTTTATTTTTTATGATTTTCTATTTTTTATTCAATTTTGTAGAAAGTGAGTATATCCAGAAATCCATTAAAGTCGGGTAGTCGGTCTGTAGACTTATATCGGTACCTAAAATAACTATATTTAATTTTAGTACTTAGATAAATAAATAATAATACATACATTTGGACTTGGTTCAGCAACTGTTTTTTCCTGTATGGTTCTCAAAACGTATGGTATCAACGATATATGATTTACTTTGATCCAAGAGCTAAAGTTGAGGCCAATATTTAAAAGTTATATATTTTTATTAATTTAATTTCAGTATTTTTTTATAATGGAGTCACCGAAACCTCTCGTGGCCGAGATGTCCCGATCACTCTACCAGCTAACAAGACCAAAACAGTTATCTACAAATTAGATAGAAATATTATTTATTATTTACAAATAATAGGATATGTTCATATGAAGCACATAGTTGTGCCAAATTTTAAAATATTGTAACTAAACTTAATTTTCAGTTAAATTTGAAATTCCATGCGAGAGCCACAAAAATGTCCAAATAAGGGATGATGTTATATTAGGTCGTTCCGCGCAAAGAGGGACTCGAATTTTGTTTAATTACGCCTTTAATAATATACTAATANATGTTATATTAGGTCGTTCCGCGCAAAGAGGGACTCGAATTTTGTTTAATTACGCCTTTAATAATATACTAATAATATCAAGACTTTTGAATATATTTATATATACTACAAGCTTTATTTATAAATAATTATATTTTAAATATTATCATTAATAGCTTGCAAAAATTAAAAGGTTCAATTTTAGATAAAAAAATAGCAGATTTCCATCAAATTTGTCGTAATTCTGGGACACAGTTCTGAGATAATTCATAAAGAATTAGTTGAATCAATTGTAAATAGTGCTTATAAACTAAATACAGTCAAAATTTTAGTTACTAAGCTTAAGAGAGGCTACAATATGGTCGAAGATAGCCGAGGAGGCGATACAAGTGATGTCTCG